>CM067376.1:36239164-36466980 GCA_034510155.1 Eucriotettix oculatus
AAAAAATTCATCAAAATTCTAAATTCATCGTTTTAAGGTATTTTGATATTATATTAAGTAAATAATAAAATGAACTAATTTTTTTAACTTATATGAAGCCATTTTTCTTTTTTCAAAATTATACAAAAAATTGATAAACAATAAGTGTCGCATTCCGACTTCCCCCACTATATCAAAAAACCTCGTTACTCTTAGGATAACAAGATACATATTATGGGTATATAAAGAAAATGATTTTATATATAGCTGATGATTAGAACTTTTTCTCTAAAATGAGAAGCATAGATGTATGCGTTAGGAACGCTTTCAGACAAGACTTCCGTAGATTTTTGAAATGACGATTCTCATCAAGGATGGTGTTTCGTAAGCGCTATCTGGTAGAACATGAGAGGACCAAACAGAAGAGACGGTAATCTAGTTGTCAGGGCCCGAGGTGAAGGATGAGCAGAGGTTCGAACCAGAGTCCTTCGTCAGCCGGGTTCCGATGCTGTTTTCGGATCGGCACAGGTGTCCGGTCCAAGGCCACTCGGCGTCGTTCCCAGAAACCTGTCGGCCGCTGTTTGCAGAAATGAATAGGAAGATGAGCAAATTGGATCCATTCCAGAGTAAAAGCTACCTGCAAAGGTCAAGGATGGTGTTTCGTAAGCGCTTGGGGAAGGAAGGACGCACTTGCTGCACTGCCAGACCTGGTTAATAGTCCTTGATCGGAAGCGAAGGTCTGCCCGAGTCTTCTCCAAGCTATTCTCTCCCTTGAAAAACACACAAGGGCACATACGTGACTCAATTACGTCTTCTCCGTCCGAGGAGCAGGAAGATCGACGGAGCTCTTCTTGGACGCGGAAGGTCGTGGACGAACAAAGCAGCAAATGCTCATACAAAATTGGATATTAAACAAACACGTCTGCGTCATCAATGTCGTTACAAATCACGGCGAAGCATTAGCGAAGGATTTATTTAGTCTCAGGTACGACACTGCAGTTCTCATCAATTGTTCCGATGAGGAAGTTTTAAGATTTAATTTGGCGGCGTCATGTGACAGCTCAGTGTCCATCTGATATTCCTTTCATATAATGAACAAACGTCAAGTCATTAATATATTATTAATGGATTTAACACAATACCATAAACAACGCAATAACAAGTATGACACAATTACATAACAGAACACCTGTATATGTTTTGTCGTTGCCGTAACAGCCATTATATACTGACGGATTTTATAAAGCTTTCAAAACTAATCGATCCTACGTTAATAATTTCATCTCCATGTTATTATTTGGGCCTTATATACTCTGACATTCTAGTATTAGTCTTTGCCTTCTATTTCTACTCCACAAACATTCCATAGTCATTCGTCTCCAAATTCGGATAAATTAATAGGATACCATATGGTCTAGTGGCTAGCGTCGCTGCATCACAACGCAGAGGTCACGAATCCTGACATGTCCTTGGATGTTTGTGACGTCATGGTCACGGAGACTGGGATTCAGACTGCTGGAGAATCGATACACTGACCATATATCACTCCAAATTCGGGATGTATCAAAAAATGTCAGTCCGCAGTAGACCCTGTAGGCCAAGGCCCTGAATGGACTGCATAAAAATAGAATATATAATATAGAATAATATGGTACTGTATAATTGGTTAATCTATATAAATAAAAAGAACATGTCTTTCTATCCATATACGTTCTTATACCAGCCATACGATTGTATTGAATTTTTTTTTGAGCTGTAGTGCTTACCTTTCAAAGATTTAGGTTCTCTTTAAGGCCACAAAACGTCACCACTCGAAACAGCTTTAGAAACTCTTCAACAGAGGTCACAAAATACCGCATGAAGTTTTCGAGTAAGATCAATAATTCTTTTTTGCTAATTGAACAGCGAGTAGGTTCAACAAGTGTGTGTATTTCGTATTGGTTTCGGAATAGGAGTTCGCAAGCTTGAGAGAATTGAATTGAATCAAATACTAACAATAACATTTGAAATCGTGTTCGCAGCTGATTTGAAAATTATAAGTTAATTTTTAATAGTCATCAAAAGCATTAATTTCACTTCTTAGTCTTTTATTCCACTTGGACGAAAATTTGATTAATATATAGGACCATATTCTACTCGTGAGTGTACATATAACTTTTTATATATAAGTTTTTTGTAATTATTTAAAGGTTCTGACATAAAATGCTACCAAATATCAAGACAAACGTTACTATACAGAAAGTAGTTTCATATCTATAAGAAAATTCTGTTATTTAAAATCGCTTTGTAACAAAGTAGGTACAGGATTCTGATTCATAAGACCGTAATATTTCTGCCACATAACACTCAAATAATGATGACCAACGTCAGCCAACAATTTACTGAAATAATTCGATTACCAACTTCACAACGCTTCCTCCAAAATTTTCGTGAACCTTTTCAAGTGTTTTACATGGTGCAGTACAGTTTTGACTCGCTTAAAGTGGCCCACGAAAATTTAGAGGAAACGTTGTGAAGTTGGTGAACTAATTAATTGAGGAAATTATTGTCTGTCTTTGGTCATCATTATATATCACCGTTGTATCAGACATAAAAATTCACCGTACCATTTCAGTCATAAAATTTGGAGAATGAATGTCGATTGTGTATCAAAAATTAATGTAGGCAAGCTGGAAAATATTTTTCTTATTCTTAAAATACCAGGATATTTTAACTCATTTAAGATAAAGAGACGGTTTTTGACTTCATTATGTATAGTGTGTATGACGGACTATCTCTAGAGCACGGGGAGAGTTTTAGCTCCATTAAAGTATTCCGAAAATTTTCCATTCTTTAACTTCATCGGAAATGTATACTCCATTGAGTATGTATGAAATATTATTTAATGTACCACGAGAATTCTCGATTGGTTAAGATGCTTTCAGAGACCATCCTGGCTAATGTGAAGACAATCCGTTGAAGTTAGGTCAATGTGTGACCAAGAAGTAATGCATTTCGAGGGCTAATATAAATAAATTCCCGGGAAACACCGGGGACCCAGCAAGAAAAGAATAACAACAACTTGTATTGTAAGCTAATACTCTGGGTTTTAAGGAATGGGAGTGAATAGAATGTAATTCCGAAAGTAAGTAACGCATAGGGAGCTCAATGTATTCAATTGGCTATTTCACGGTATAACGGTAATAATTCGTTTTTACAATTTAATTAATGCAACCAATGATCGTTACGTTGTAGAGATTTTTGAACGGGTTACCAACCACGTCCTGTACAGTACAAGGACACGTGGAGCCTCCGTCAGTGCTACGGGTTAGCATACCCTATACTTTCAGGAGTAAGATACTACTGCTAAGACTTTCACCTCCATAATTTATTCCGTTCAACATGCGACGACATTTTATATCTATACCCTCCAATGTTAGTCTTATACTCTTATTTCGCAGCATTTTTTGTTGTTGTTCGCTTGGTATTATTTGTGATAATTGAAAATTCTCCGAGTTTCGGCTGAAATTGTAAAGCAAGCAACCGCATAGTAAATAGTATAAGTTCAAGGTTAAACATTTCCGTCAACATTCGCTCAGAATATTTATTATCAAGCAGTAATTACAAGTTTAACAATTTAATTTAAAAATAATGTCATAATTTTTTATAGTTACATCTGTGTTGCATATGAAATAAATGAAGAAAGGAAAAGGTGAATTACTAAAAGGTCACCTATTAAGTTCCGCCACCAGAGTAATGATGAGTCCTACCTTCTGCGATGCTTGCATTGTTCATTCTCTTTTTTAAAAAAGTTTTCATATCTTTGAATTTATTTAATTCTGGTTTGAATTCATCCCATTTCCGTTCCCCACGTCTGTCTGCTATCCCAATTCTTTTTCTCTTTAAGACTATGGAACATACAAAACAGTGTTTCGTATTTTCTCTACAATCACCCAGGTTTAATTCATCTGTTTTAGTATTGTTCAGCAATTTCCAAATCACTAACTCTACCGAGGTACTTTCATCGCTTTTGGCAGGTGTATGTACTGGGACCGAAGACCTTGGTAATACGCTGAGTTGTCTATTGATCCCATTGGATCGGTCGGCCTTTTGAAACTTTTGAACACATGGAGAAGGGAATGCTGTGACCCCACAGAAAACTCCTCTCCCCTCATTTGGAAGGGCGTGAGAATAGTATCCAAAAGCCCAATCTATCTGATGCAGGTCCACAAAAAAGCTAAATTTTGGAACCTGCTCAACTTTAGATCTTTTTAGTTGGAAAATTGAGGATTTTAGAAAGATTATATGGACACTGTCGAATGAAAATTTGATTCTTAGAATATTGAGCATGTCACGTTTTGTCCTCAGACCACCGTAAATGTGTCAAAATGACACCTACCAGTAAAAAGCTACCATTTTGCCCATTTCACATCCTAGGATTGAAAATAGGCTGTATTTTACAACAGAAATAGATTGTAGTATACTGTTAAGTATAGTAAAACACTTATATTTAATTAGTTTTCTATTATATTATTTACGTGAACCCGAGCATCACCGGGTGCTTCATCTTGTATTTTACAATAAGTTATTCTAAAATGTTAAAACTTGTGCTGAAAATTGGGCATGAAGACAGAAAGCTCAATGTGGTATCTGCCATTTACAATAAAGGTTTATTTGGGGACTTGCGTACTTAAAATTATCTATAGATACAAATAATATATAAATCGACCAATTAACCTTGGCAGGAAATTATAATAAATATATAATACATAAAACTATGGAGAAAACAAAAAACAAAAAAGCTGCGGGACCAGACAATCTTTACAACGAATACCTTAAAGACACCGCGCATCTGCTAGTACCCACATGGACAAAACTTTACAATAAATGCATAGAGACAGTCAAGATACCAGACAGATGGAGGCAATCAATGATAAAAGTACTATACAAAGGGAAAGGTGACCCAAAAGACACAAATGCATACAGAGGCATAGCGTTAGAGAATACCCCCTTCAAAGTGTTCACAAAAATACTGACGGAAAAGATAAAAGAATCAATCGAGGAACACCTCCCAGAAACCCAACTCGGTTTTCGAAGAGGGAGATCAACCCTAACTGCAGTAGATCGGTTACTGGAAAACATATGGGAAGCCACTGAACAAAAGGAAAAATTCCACGTAGTATTTATAGATTTCACCAAGGCTTTCGACCTCATAGACCGAAAGCTAGTGGTAGAAAAGTTAGAAGAAACCCTTGGCAAAAATAACAAATGGACACAAATTATAAGAGAAATACTTCAGTGGAACACAATAAGGATTTCAGACAACCTCTCTCTATCGGAACCGATACTACAAACAAACGGAGTACTGCAGGGGGACCCTCTAAGCCCTATTCTTTTCATCCTGGCAGCAGAGGAAATAATGAGAATAGCCCAACAGAGGGACGTAGTAGCATTCGCATACGCCGACGATATAGCGGTCGGATCAAGAAATATAGAGGCACTACAAAACGCATTGAAGGACATGGAAGAATGGTGCCATGAACACAAGTTTGAAATTAACACAACAAAGACGGAAATGATGGTTTTCAGACAAGGAGGCCGGGCTCCAGCTTCGGCAGAAACCTTTATCAAAGGAAGAAAGATAAACATAACAAAGGAGTTCAAATATTTGGGAATAACTTTGCAAACGAGTGCCAAATGCTTCACAAAGCATGTAACGGAGAGAGCAGCGCAAGCAATTAGGGCTATACATGATATCAACTTCATCAGAACCCTAAGCTTAGAAACAGCAATGACACTATTCAGGACAAAAATCATGCCGACTCTAACATATGGGATAGAAGTCATATGGTCGCATCTCACTGTGAAAAACTTAGCCATACTAGAAAGGGTAAAAGCAAGATTTATAAAAAGAGCAATAGGAGTATCAAAAACTACCAGATCCAGACTTGTGTACCTACTAGCAAGGGAAACATTCCTCGTAGAAGATCTCAGGACCCTTATACCCCTACCGAATACAGGAGCCTCCGAGAAGTTACTAGCATCGCTGAAAAGAAAAAGGGAAGAAATACCCCCGGAATTTTATGGGACAGGGGCCATGATAGACCGGAAATGGACAACAACTTGCTTCGAGATCAGACACGTGGTAACAAGAATGGCAGTACATGGCTTCCACCATAAAGTATGTAATAACACTGCATTCCATGAGCCATCAAAATCGTGCAAGTGCGAACTATGCGGGAAACAGTGCGAACGCTACCACATAGAACTCTGTAGCAATAGAAAAAAATCAATTACAGAATATGCAAACCAGATGTAAATCTCACCTTTTTAATTGTACCTTTTTTTTGTATATGGCCATTTAGCTGCAATAAAAGTATTATTATATATAATAATGAGAAGTTAAAATTTATAAATTGAATTAAAATTGTAAAATTTCCTTATTACGTTGACCTCCAGTCTCAGTCCCCTTAGATTACCATTTCAGATTTGTTCTATAATGTACCACTTTCTCATACTAAATATGCGGAAATAATTTGAATTCAGTTTAAGTTGTCTGTGAGGTCAGTCTTTGTCCTACGAAGTCTTATTGAATACCTGAATTAGTATTCTCATGGACAGTTCCTGAGAACATAAGCACGTTAATGCAAATCACAAGAGATGGAGCCGTTCCCCATGTTTCTGTTAATAAATGCAGACTGCCCCACATCTGTGACCATTTCGATCAGCAATGAACCCTTGGTTCATCTTCACACTTATGGCAGAGCCAGACCAAGGCAGACGCTCACGACTTTGATTTACTCGAAGGGCAATGTCTCTGACATTCGGGTGAGCGGGTTTACGTCTCTTGCAATTTCTCCCGCTCTCGGCAGGGGTCGATCCCATTACCTCCAGCGAAGACAGCAGGGATTCGGATTTATGTCGCTCAGGGTCACTCACATGCCATTGCGACGCTCGGGGTGAATGAATCAAACAAAATACGGTCGAAACTACGTTCCTGCGGTAGAATTAGTGATTTGGAAATTACCCAACAATACCAAAACAGAGGAATTAAACTTAGGTGATTGTAGGGAAAATACGAAACACTTAAAGAGAAAAAGAATTGAGACAGCAGACAGACGTGGGGAACGGAAACGGGATGAATTCAAACCAGAATTAAAGAAATTCAAAACTACCATTCGACAAACAATCTGTGTTAACAAAACATGCAACATTTAAATATCACAAAAATTATTGGAGTAATATAAAAATTATAGAAGTAGGAAGTAATTAGTTTTATCGATTGATGAGCAAAATGCTTGATATAAGAATTCTATATATGTAAAGACAGATTAAATTCATTATTCTATACACATGTATACGTTTTTCTAATAGTACAAACAGCTAGCGCGCAATATTATATGTTTATGATGACTTGAAATTATTTGTTTAAGCTGTCATATTTACATTACACTAAGTATTATTACGATTAAAAGTAGAATTTCTGAAATTTTGAATAGTATATAAAAATGCGGTATTAGTTTTCGGAACTGTTTATTTTGTTTTTTCCTCTTCTGGCATTGGATGCAACAAAAATTTTATGTTAAGGCTTTAATTTAAAATGATTATACCAAATTAAGTTTATTTATTAATTATGTTTATGTAATTACATAAAATATTTTTTTTGTAGAAAGAATTTAATATTTCACAAATTTGGGGACGTAACGTCTCTTATTTTAGACTAACATTCTTCTATTACTGACTTTTTGCCATTCATTGTACTTAATATATTTGATATCTTACTTTAAGGTTTTTCATTGTTTCTGTATCAACTCTTTCCTTGAACTAATGTCAATAAATTTAACAATTCTACTGACATATGCTTTTTTACCATTTTTAAACTGTGTGATAATAAATCTAATAAATTTATTTAATAGATTCAGGAAAACCTATGCTTGTGTTTATAAGAAATCGCGTTTTATAATACGTAACGTAAATAGCAAAGTACTCTTGGTTGAGTATTTTAACATTTTCCTGAGAAAATTCATTACATTGTCACTGAAGTCACAAAACACATTTGTCCTGCTTCCATAACTCAACCGATAACCGATAGTAAATAAAATACAGGCCAAAGGAATTCAAACTTGACAACAATGTAATATTTCATTTTCATTTCAAACGTGGCAATAAATGATCACTAAAATTTTATTCGCTTGTTAAAATGTACAGAATGCGACCAGAGAAGTATCCTTTGAAATGTTGTCCGTGGCTATTAGTTGATAAAACTAAAATAGATGGATGTTGAAATCTAACGTATTAGTCAAGGACAGGAATTGATCAGACTGAAATGGAGTTGGACTTAGAAATATATCCGTTGTCTTCTCTCCTCCATCGATTGAAGTAAGGAGAATTCAGGACAGATAATTGGAAAGATTCGGAACGTGAGTTTATTTTAATAAGCCGTCCAAACCTGAAAGGTATCAAAGACGCTAGAATGGTTTTGAAGATTAAGTTTAGTGAGGTAGAAAGAGAGAACTGAGCTGAAGAAAGCTCAGGATCATAGGCATTTTTCCAGAAATGGCGTCAGAACATAGACCGACTCGTTTAGAGCTTTTAAAATCTTCGGTGACTGCCTCCCACCGTTTTATCAATGAAACAAAATGGGACAATTGTTAATCACAATCTAAAATTTAGTCACGCGTGGATCTGAGTGGCCCCTATTTTACTAATTAAATCCGAATTTATGCAAGTGAAACTTTGTATCCTAACGCGACCTTAATTCTGCAAATGTGATCCTTTGATTATGCCTTTATTTACAGACAGCCACATCCTGCTATATGCCTGACCGAAATTAACTGAAGTTTGGAAATGTGAGGTTAAGGAAACGGAAAATATTGGTTACAATATGACACCTTACACAAATAGATTCAAGTCACCAGAGTCATAATATTTCGCGCTAGCTGTTTGTCCTATTAGAAAAATGTATACATATGACTACGGCACGTGCCTCCATTTCAGCCGAGTAAGGATGGTGTTTTCGGCGGTGGTCCAGCCCGAGGGGTTGTAAGGGTGTAAGATTGATCCCTCTATTCTGAGGTTTGTCCTTCCTGTTTCGGCCATTATCTTCGCACGCGCCGAGCAGCTGTTTAGCGGGGACGATTATGGCCAGTCAGGTCCACCCTTTGTGCTGGAGGTTTCTCCCGCTAATGAGCATCACCTGTGTCCACCCCCGCAGCTGCGACGGACGCGGTCCACAACTACTTCTCTGTGACCGGCCATAAATCGCGGCGCCGGCGGCTTTCCCCGCTGTGAAGGACTTTTTAACGACCCAATTTCTGCCCAGGAATTCGCCGAGGTACCGTACGATTTTTACCTGCAAGTGTCTTTTCTCCGTTCGGGGGGAGGTTCGCTGACCTCTGCGAGGACTTTTTGTCGTCATTAGAAGTCCGCCGACGTCCATCCATCTCTCCTAGTCCTCTGGAGGAAATGACGGGCGCGTATCTTGCAGAGTGAGTCACATCCTACTCCTGTTAAAATCTCATTGGTGACACGGAGAACGGAAATGCAGCGCTCCTCTGACCCAGTCACCCATTATGGTCAAGTGACCAATAAGAAAAATTCATAAATTACAACGAACGGCTAAAAGTGTACGAAAAAAAATGCTTTCTCCGCTATAAGCAATATTTTCCAAATTTAGAAAAAGACACAATGTAAATAATTTTTCATACTTACCTATTACATCCTCAGTGTTAACAAGTTCAAAAATTCATTTATATATTATCATTAATTATTTTTAAAATAACTTACATATGGACGTTTCGGACTTTATAATGTCCAAATTAATAAATAATTATTTTGAGTTACAAAATCTTATATTATTTAGTCAACGTAACAATTTTAATTTTTAATAAATTATATCGATGAAATTAAAATTAAAATTGAGAGACCTCTATTTAAATTTACTTATATTAAATAATAAATCAATTAACGTCTGATATTAAATAATAAAATGATTTATGTTCTGATATTTTAATAACTCTTAATTCAGACAGAGTCGAAAAAAGGGAATCTTTTTCTCTCTCACACATTTAGGCTCCAGACGTTGCAGCAGCAACCTGAAATTTTAATTAAGGACCTGAGAGGGTCCCAAAAGTGGGGGGACGAAACGTTTTCAAATTAGGTCATTCCATTTCTGACTTTCGGCCCTTCTTTGTTTTTATTTATAATATTAAGTTAGATAATTTATTATTTATAACACTATTTTACTTAAATAAATTAGAAGTAATAATTTAAAATTTAAATTTAAAACAATCAAGAATAACAATATTTTTGTCATAAGTGATGTAAAGAACAAACTCTACTTAAATTAAAACATATTAAAGATTTTGTTTTGTTATATATGTCATGAATCAGTGTTTGTAATTTAAATATTTTCAATTTACGATTTGGTATAATTAGTAAAATTCTCTTAGAATGAAAAATTGCTCAATTAATTAAAATCCATTCCTATTAACAGTTATTTTTTGTCTGACTAAATTTAACGACCACTTTATTAGAAATCTGCAAATATTTTATTAAATAAAGTTCAAAAACCTTAACTCACAATTATTTCTCTCATTAGGTTATGTTCGAAAATAACGGGTTATGTTTCTACGATATAATTGTTTTCCTCCATAACATAAATTAATTTATGCAAGTTCTTTTGTATATTATGCGGTATACCTACAGTTCATAAAACAATTTTGCATTTAATTTCATTACATTATTTATTTTAAGTTTGTTATTTGGAATTATTGTTTGTTACTCGGAATTGTTTTGAACCAATTTAAAAGTTATGTTTACAATTCGATTATGTTTGGTAACATAAATTCTTAAATTAAAATTTCATGATATTATATTTAGTAATTTTTTTAGTTTATTGTTCGTTACTGCATTAAATATAGAAAAATACTGATATATATTTAAAAATATTTATTATATTTAATAATAATAATTTTTTAAATATAAGTTTGTGGTTTTATATATTATATAAGTAGAGAAATAATTAAATTACTATATATAAAACCACAATATATGTATATATTATTTTAAAGTAAGTTTTAATTAAAATTTGTCTTGTGCCCTTGACCGTTTATTCCTGGTCCTTTATAAATGTACGATGACTTATGGAGAGAGAAAAGTTTAGAGGAAAGTAATTGAATTAAATTTATTTATTTTTATTACACAGACTAATTAGTACAGCAATGTAACAGAGTGTGCAAAATTGTCGGTCGAGTACACAATATTTCATAGAATAATTCACTGCAATAAGCAGGAAAAATTGATGATTCCAATTCGAAAATAAACGTTTCTCCAAATAACTTAGTTTTGTATGTGAATTCGATTCTTAATTATTAGGCGAAAAGTCACGTACATGGAAAACGATTAATATAATATTGATAAAAAAGATATCCTTAATTATTTTATTTATATGTTATAATAGTCATTTTCATCCATTTTTACCATGCACTTAGATTTCCTTATCAGTAAATTAACCATTGCCTCACGTGGTCACATTCTTGTCTCTGTGCTCCATTGATTCCTTGCTCTATATATTTCCTTATAACGTTTCTATTCTTTACTAGCTGGGACCTGGCGTTGCCCGGGTATTTATTTATATTATTTCGGAACATTATTTATTTGTTGGAGAACACATAACTAACTTGACATTGAAATGTCATAATATGAACTCCCAGTATCTTGAGGGAGTCCAAAATAGCCCCGGTACAATAGCTGGAGTAAATATATTTTCAGTGTTCTAAAAGAAAAAAATTCTCCCCCACTTAACGGTTAAATATTTTACTTAAATCGCATATTAAAGGTCATAAAGTAAAAAAGTGACTCGCATTCACGGGTTTGGACACCAAAATGGATGGTTTCATTTTTATTTTCTTATTAGCAATTACTATATTTTAAAATTTACCTGACGCAAGAAATAAAACTAATTTATCAATTTACGTATACATCGTATCGACGATCCAAAGAAGTTAATTTTCAACGATAGATAGTAAGTGGGATGAATGATACAGGACTTATAACTCGCAGTTGGTTTATACACGCAGCGGCAATTCTTCTCGTAGAATTAATATTTTTAT
Organism: Eucriotettix oculatus; assembly: GCA_034510155.1. Taxonomy (NCBI): domain Eukaryota; kingdom Metazoa; phylum Arthropoda; class Insecta; order Orthoptera; family Tetrigidae; genus Eucriotettix; species Eucriotettix oculatus. The sequence goes on from CM067376.1 coordinate 36,251,236, forward strand.
TTATATTCATATTATATTAATATCGTCTGGAATAAATAAAAATTAAATATGCACGAATATTTAAATAAAATCTCTTTTTTTAAAACCCTCAAAATTTCATTGAAATCTGTTGAGCCGTTTCGGAGCCTATTCGAGACAAACACGTGACGGACAGACAGGCACTTCAATTTTATTTATTGGTATAGTTTTGTCAATTCTTAAATTTATCAAAATTCTTTTGTTTCCATCATATTTTCACATTCTTCCGATGCTCTGCTTTATGGCTGTGTAAAAGCTTTGAGTTTAGTGAAACTTTTAATTCTAAAAAATCGTATTTACAAACCTTTCTAGGATTCTCAATTATTTTAGTAGTTAACTTAAAGGAAACAGTTTCTGGCTGGGCACTGTTCTAAACATATTTCTTGAGACACCCTCGGAATTCCCTCTACATAAATAACATGGCTACACTATTTTTTCGGGATGACGTGGAAGGTTTTAATCGTTCAAATTTATTTAAAAAGACTCTGACCTCTGTGAATAGAAAATGTTTTGGATTTGTCGTAGGGGGATAAAATATATCAAACTTTTAGAAATTAGTACATTTCTGTGGATGTTAATAATACTTCCAGCAGCAAGCAGCAGCAGGCCTTCCTTGTTCGCTGGAGGTGTTCCTGTGCCACCCCCTAAAGGATTTGCGGCAGCACACGACACAATGGCCTCTCCTCACAATGAGATTATCCCATTCAGGAAACACGTGGCTGTATTCGAAAACATTCTCAGTGGCCTTTTAAATCAGACACTTAACTCGAAGACCTCCTCAGTCGGTACGCGTGGTCAGTGAATGCCAGCAGCTAGTACACTGCGTCTCTTACAAAGAAAATTATTAAATGGACGGTGTAATTTCTATCAGCAAATCTTATGATAACAGAAACGGTGGCAGAAAAATTGATTTTAAATTATTCCAATATAAATTAAATTACAGATTTATCACATTTAATCCTTTCAATTCATCCGATGATATTCCAAATTTAAGAATGAAACATCATGTTAATTAAGTACATTTTAAATTTGTTTTGACATGAACTGCTTACATACGATACCAAACATTCAGGTAATGCAATCAATTTATATCTTTGTTCTTTCCCGTTACCACATTCATCTATTTATTTCTTCGATTTTGGTTGATAAAACTTCCATTTGTTATTTTCTTCCTTATTCCTTCTAAAACTGTTTCATCTTTCCTACTTGTTGTTGCCACTGTTAATTTGTTGTTTTTTTGGTCCAATACTCTTTTTCGGCTGTTTCTTGAAAAACCACGAATCTCTTTTCCTTTGCCTTGAATTCTAATTTTACTCCAACTCTACCCTGTCTATTTTCATTTTTTTCTATGTATCTTGGGGTTCTTGTCCAAATAATTGATTATTCTCTTCGTCAGTCTTCCTTCATTAATTCGTTTGAAGTGTCCATAGAGAAAATCAGTCTTATTCTCTTCGTTGCGTCTGTTATTATTTTCCAATTTTTTTTTACCTTCTACGTTTCCCACTTTCTGTCCTCATATTTCGATACCATGACTTTCCCTCCAATAAGATGTTCGCCTCCTTGTTGCTTCTCACTTCTTTCCATTTTCCATCTTCAAAATGTGATCCCAGAACTGTCCATTTTTCCATTTCATAAAATATCATCTGACAATTTAGTAGAATAATTACAAAATTCATACAATTTTGTCATTAAAAAATATAATTAAATGGTAATTACGATATTTCGTCCATATTTGTGGATTTCGTCTGCTAAATTTTTAAATAGATGAAACTTTTACACATGTTGTTAATTTTGCGTCATTGACTGCGCCCTGTTTTCCATTATGGCCGAATAATAGACTTTCCGTCGCAGGGCGCAAAGTAGATTTAAGAAATTTACCTGATGAAGTCCAGAAAAGTCGTCGAAACGTCGTAATTATCATAGGCTTATTCCTGACAAATCGGCAGAATTTTTTATTTATTTAAATTTTTCTTTCCTTTATTTCTCGTCGTCTAATTGTCACGACGCGTTTAGGGCATGGTGTTCAAAGATGGTTAAGAAATATATTGTAGTGTCAGCTTCGCGATTATGCATATGGATTTCCTATTATATATGTATTTTTTGTTTACTGTAATGTTTCATTTTTCTTTATATTTATCACTTCTGTCACTTACAGATTATACGTGTCAATAGAAAGTAACCTATTATTCAGAATAGTTTTACCAAAATTACAATATAGTGAAAGGGTATACTACCTTTCCCGGATTTTTCACCGTTATGCGCTACCGAAACTTTCCTTGAGGCGAGCCAGGACTTGAAAAGAGACGTGGTCGGGTCCATTCAGAAAGGAAATCCGTGTCCTGAAAACATCCGACAATAAGTTTCTTTCTTTACACAGAAAAGGGGGATGTTCTGGATATCGCCACCCCTTTAAAAGTATAGTTTATTATTTCGTGACAACCGAAAATTCCTAAAAATTAATTATATCAAGGTTGCTTGAGAATGATCTAGAATCAGGTAACTCCCCTTTAATAGCATAGATTTAGATTTATTATTCAATCCATTAGTCCTTGGGCGAGGAAATAGGATACGTCCAATATAATATTACAAGAAATAAACAAATTTTACAATTAAGAATTTAAGGACAAAAAGAGAAATATTAATATTAATCTTCAATTTATAGGTAACGGAGAAGGCAGTAGAAGATCGTGCGTAGGTTCCTGTCGAACAAGATAAAGAAAAGAAGTCGGCAGTTAAATTCTAGTAGAGTATAGCTGTAGAATAATAGGATAATTTAAAATACTTCCAGTCCTTCCTATTTACGAATTCTTTCCGTCCATTAATTAACAAAGATTTAAAATTCTTAATGAATAATTTTTCAATCTTCAGAGTTTTTATTTCCTCCGAATGAATATTGTATAGATTTATTCCGGAATAGTGAATGATTGTTCCAAAAAGTCTTAGACGATGTTTTTAAACACGGATTTGACAGCGATTTCATGTGTTTTATAAATGACTTGAACCGTTTATAGCATATAGATTAATGTTTTGCCCCATACAAATTTTTAAATTTCTAGAATACACGTACAAGGCAAGGTTAGAATTCCAAAGTCTTGCAAGTGGTATTTCACTCCGCACCAGATACTATTCTTACGACCCGCTTTTGTAGTTTAAATATTTGAAGCACGTGATGCGAATGATCCCAGTTTGCAATACCGTAAGACAAGACCGAATGAAAATATGTAGCTGTGTCGGTTTCCCGAGCTAACACTCGTAATGTAAAGCAAATTTTGCTGAGTTTTCCCGAGAGTTTATTAATGTTGTGATTCCATTTCAAATCTCAGAAATGTTTTCCAAATTAGAGATAAACTGTTTGTATTTACTGCGAAGTTAACGATTTTGGTTTTCTGTAGGATAAGAGAAAATGTGTTTGCAGTGAACCAAAGACATCGCAGTATAAACTTCCCGCACAAATTTTCCGAGTCTCTGTCCGTGATTACCAAACTTGTGTCTTCAGCGTAGAGGACTGATTTTAAGGGATTTAAATAATTAGATAAATCGCTAATGTATATGAAGAAAAGTAAAGGTCCCAAAATTGAGCCCCGAGGGACTCCGCAGGTAATTGTTTCCCATTTTAACAGATACTCATTTTCATCCGAGTTTTCAATCGCAACCGGTTGGAATCCCTAGAAAACTTCAACCAGAAGCAGATTTTCATGTTCTTACTCATTTGTGTCAATAATTCCCAACTTAATATATCCCTTTCTTCATTTCCCATGTTCTGGATCTACTCATACAAATTAAGCTGCCATTTGCCGAACCTTCTGCAAAGATTTTTCCTGACTGGTCTGATGCAACCCTCCATGTTAACCTATGTTGCGCTAGCCTATTCATTTCTAATGACTAGCATATCCCACATCCTCCCTAATCTATCTTCTGTTTTTACCTCACACACTTCCCTCTAATGCTAATTTTACAAGACCCTCGTGCCTTAAAACGTGGCCTATTAATCTATCCCCTCTCTTGGTCAACTTACTCCATATTGTTCGCTTTTCCCCTATTCTGTTTAGTGATTCTATCCACCCATCTGATTTTTAGCATTCGCCTATAGCACCACATTTCAAAGGCTTTCATTCTTTTCCGTTCCGGAGCTTGTATCGTTCACGTTTCGCAACCATACGAATATTTTTAGCAACGATTCCCTAATATTCACACTTATATTACCCGTAAGTAAATCCCTCTTTTCCGCGAAAGCTTTCCTTGCCTGTGCTATCCTACTCTTTATGTCTACTATACTTCTAACATCCCTAGTTATTACGCTTCCCAAGAAACAGTATTCCTTAACTTCCGTCAAAATATCCCTTCCCAATCTAACACCCTTTGCTATTCCACTGTTTCCCATACTACACTCCATCACCTTGGTTTTCCCTCTATTAATCCTCATATTGCAACGATTATATACATTTTTTCCGATAATGATCGCATCATACCGACCTGTATACCAAAATTGGTCGATGGAAAGTTAAGTGTGCCACCTCCTCATATTTTGAGCTCCCCTTTTTTATATTTCCTTTTTATTACTCTTTAATTTTATGTAGGAATATTAATAATGTATGCACATGCACCATTATTTTAATTTTATTTAAGGTATGCGTTTAAAGGTCTTGTTTTTGTGTGTAACTGTCCATTATCTTCCATATAAATTTGTGTTCGTACATTACAAATTTAAAATTAGTTATTACGTAAATAAATTATCCACTTTAATTCTTCTCCACGTACTTGACAACCGTTACGACCAAATGTTATTTCCTTGGCTACCAGACATCACTTATGCTTCATCCAATTCTTTGTGTACATTTATTTACAACACTTCTATATTAATACGCTAAGCAGATTAGGAAGGATGTGGGAGCTGTGTACAAAAGAAAAAACTTGCGCAGCATATGTTAGCATCGATGGTTGCATCAGACGAGTCTTAGGACTGAATATCACAACAACAACAACTTCTATATTCATCGTAAATTATAATTAAACATTTTGACACAACTTACATTTGTTACGTTTATGTCAACTTTATCATTTTAACGTTAATGCAGTTTCGTTGACACAAACATCGACTCGCCTCCAAAGACGATTCTGCTTTCCAATGACACTACTATTAAGCCTCCCAAAGATCACAACTATCTCTTTTTATTATTATCTTTCATTGGGCCTGTAAACGAGTGTTACATTCATTTGGCCCATGAAAGCGAATCTTTTTTTAAAATTATTTTTAAAGGTCGCATCGACTGCCTGGTCATTAGTGACCACAGTGGCAATATTTACATATAATGTACAATATTTATTTATATATTATTTACAATTATGAATTTTTTAAATAAGATACTGGTAATGTCCATTGTCTGTTCATCAACCACTAATTAATTATGTATGTTTATTACATTTGATTTTGAAGCATGTTGTGTTTATGTTGGTGTTGAAGTAAGGTGGCGTATTTGAAGATCCAATATCCATGTCATAAAGTTTTTAACATTTTCAGGTCAACCAAAAGGTAAAAATTAATAAAATATCTTTTTCGTTTTTTTAAAAAAATAATCTAAGGTCGTTTTCTTCAAAGAATATTGGTCGCAATCAGGACGGCATTGATGACGTTGTATGAGAGCTAGAAATGGCCTTAATACTAAATAGATTTGACGGAAACATTAAAATTATGGGGTTTATCGAAGGGATGAGTTTTCAAAGAAAATCCTTAGGTCTGTTGATGACAGCAATAGTTAATAGGAACTGAGAGGATGAAGTGTCATGTAAGAGGATTAAGAAGCAATCACAGAATCCCAATGGTTGTCTTGGGTTGGTTGCATGTGCATCTCCACCTTTCCCACTGAGATCGCCGTTTCTGTTCCCAGAACGACGGGTCACGGTTCTCATTAGCTTCGCTGCACTTGGATATAGTCCAAATTAATTGGTGAACTTTTAGCTCTTAAAGTGGCAGGCGTGATTAATGTGTTATGTGGGGTCTGCTGTCAAACACGCTGGCAGGCAATTATCTTTACCGGAGCACACGGTCCCCTCTTCTCCTTCTCTTCTCTTCTCCATCTCCTCCTCCTCCACCACGAGCGCGCTAGGCGTGGGACGGCTTTCTGGATTCGGACCGTGGAAATTAATTTACGAGGTGGAGGACTGTGTCAGCACCAGTGACGGTGTTATGTAACCACCGCGAATCCGTCACTCGGGCCACGCGTAGTCCAGAAGCACAGAAATTAATCATCCTCTGGCCTCAGCCAGTCAGCATCTTTCTTCAAAGTGAGTGAGCGATATCACGGGAGTTGCTCGTACGTCTTTCTCAACTATTTCTTTTTTCTCGTGGGGAAACTCTTGGACAAACACTTCATCACCGACGTGAAACGAATATAGAAACCCAACCTCGGAAGGATATGTAAACACATGGTTGATTGCTTTTCGTTCCCGATGAACTTCGATGATCCGGCTTATGTTTCAGAGTAGTTCTCAACTTCCTCTCATAGACCCTTGGGTGTTTTCATAGCTGGATCAGTTTTCCCAAATATCGACTTGCATGAAAATGCAGTACAAGTACATCAGTGAAGGAAAAAATCAACTAGGATGGCCCGAATAATCTAAATAAGGAGTGGAAAACTTCAAAATTATTAAAGGATAGAAGAATCGCCTTTATTTTCTTGTTAAATATGATTTTCAGATGAATCTTATAAAGGGAATTTAACCGAATAAGTAATGGAATAGAAATACAGGACATACAACATAAAAATATACACATTAAATTATTATTATTATTTTATATTAGAATAATTTTGCATGATATTTGTTAAAACATTCTGAACGCATTTACCAATTAAATAATTGGAACAATATTTTGAGGATTATCCAGAAACTTGAAACTTCCGTTTGGTAGCTTTGGGAAAAAAAGAAGGGCGTAGAGGTTGCGGAAATGAAGTTTTTATTTAACGCTTTTATTTAGTTATGCAGAAATTTGTCTAGGTGTCGAGGATTTTCTCACAATATTATGGTAATTAAATCCAAATTTAATTCTTTAGTAATCACTGAACCAGTTCCAATTATTTTTCGTTTAAACTTTATAATGAAGTTTTTCTTTTTTAGTTGTCCCCTTGGATATGCCGCGTTTTCATTAATTTATGACTTATTGGTGATAATTCACACATTGAATCCGACTTTATTTTATAAATGTTTATGTGGTTATTAACGGTAATATTACTTGTGTTTTTTTATTTTTTGTCTTTCCAAACTTAGATTATTTTAGAAAAATTGTTTGGATTTGCAAATTTCAAAATTCTGTTAATTGTAGTGAATACTTGAAATTAAAAGCCCATACCTACATTTCATTTTAAAAGTTCCTTGAAATTGGTTATTATCAGGTTTACATAAATATATTTGGAAGGGAGAAGAAATTTTTTAATTGAGGCTCAGATAAGTAAAGCTAAATTTAGAAGACAGGAATGGAAAAATGTAGAAAAGATCCAGGACTCGAACCCAAAACTTCCAGCTTTATTTGCGGACACACTACCACTGAGCTAGTCCGAATCGACATTCCGAGGATTTATCCGACATCTAAGCTAGGTTCTCCTACAACTTACTAATCTCATTCTTCGCAACCTAATTTATAGGAATTCAGTGAATAATGTACATTGTGTAAAATTGATCTTATATATTTATCTTTTCGCACTTTATTTTGTTGGGTTTGATTTTCGCTGCAATCAGAAATATTTTTAACTTAAAATATTTCGGTCGTGAAATATATTTTAGGATTTCACTACTATAAAGATATTAGTAAAGTTTGGAAGGGTTCGGAGAAAAAGCTAGGTTGCACTCTAAAATAACATCAATGAGTGTGGCGGATTAAATGATAAAGGCGTTTGTTCAATAACAATTAAAAAATTAATTTTTCTTAAAATTACAACTTAATATTAAGAAAAATGCTATAAGAAATTCAGAGCATAGAGCACAGAAGGTTACTCAGAAACTTAACTTATTACGCAAATTTTGGACCTTTTATATTAGGTTCTACCAATAGGATTCTAGAACGCTGGAATCGTGAGGAGGAAGGATGACCAATAACAATCATTTAATATCCAGGCCTAGTAGAGAACGCTTCTATGGCATACATGTATGAAGAGGAAGTTTTAGTGTTTGGAGTGGAGGGAGAAGCTATTATTATTTATAAAAATACCCTTAAATGGGAGAGATGGGGAATGCATTGTCCAAGGTCCGAACACGTGTGTTCAGCAAAAGACTGACTCAGTTGAAGCATAATGTTACATCCTGAGTCTCGTCACTCGGTACAGAATTATACATACATTTTTGTTTTAATTTAAGAAAAAATACACATTTATTACACACGGAAACTTCGTTCTCCAGACTTTCTGAATGACGTCAATTCTCTGATCCTAGGTTACCTGCAACCAAAATGTGCTGCAACATTTGAACTATAATTGCTACTTACAATTTGTTTACAGGAATGAACTTTCCAGAAAATTGTGATGTTCTTTGATATGTCACACGACCCCCTTTTTATTTAAAAAAAACTGACTTCGATTCAAGACGGTGCCCATGTTTGGTACATACCGTAAAAGGTAGGTCATCTTAACCATACCTAACTAAAATATTCAGGTTTCCTAGTTCCGGAAAAGTTTTTAAATAACAGGGTATACTGCCCTATACAATGTTTCCTTTGTCCGCTAATATTTTTCATGATCAGGGATTATACAACTAAATTCTTCCTTCGTAACTATATCCTCTAATTCGTATAGAAACGTAGCTGTTGGGAAATGCTCCAGATCTAACAGTAGTTTTCTATTTATTTGACTTTTCTTTGAGTATTTGTTAAATTATATTTTAATTGATACGTTCATTGGTCCATGAGTTTATCAGATTTGATCATTACAAATTGACCAGTGTCTCTGGATGCTGAAGTAGGCCGAGCATAAATTAAAACAGTCTTGAGTTCTCGGAATGTATTTAATGAAGACTCCTTTTTTGTGACAGCTAGAAATTTACGTCCGCTGTGACACTGTTCCAGTGCAGCCAGTTTACCAGATGTCCACCAACCAGAAGACGGAGAGCAGCAGAAGAAAACATGCCGTGGAGTCATAAACCTGGGAGCAAACCACTACCTGTAAAAGGTCTTCTGCCGACCGTGGGCTGCAATCGCCATCAAATCACCAGGTAACTGTTATTACTCAAGCCCAGATTTAACGACCTTCCTTCAGATTCCTTTGACACTCGTGACCTTAAAATGAGAGCCTTTATGTCTTCATTTCAGCGACCTTGAATGTCTCTGCGTAACAGATCGCATACATTACTGAACTGGATTCATCAAGATTCACCAAACTATAAAAAGGCAAACTCGCTAAAGAAATTTCTGTCTTTTAACTCCTTCTTAAAAAAATGTACTTTTTCTTAAACACAAGTGCAAGAAAGGATCGAGAAGTAAAAGGTATAGAATATTTGGACATAATCTGTCACTCCACCAGTCCAGAAAGCTTTCTTTGGACCAAAAAACGGAAGACTGAAGTGGAAGAGGTTCAAGGATTCCATTATGGAACATTAACGCCAGTCTTACTTCCATTCAAAGATTCCCACAAATCCAGATTTTATATATAAAATCATAGAAAAGAACTGGATACGGACAGTTATTTGACTGCACCATGTTTCACCTCTCATGTGAATTAAAGTTTCTTTTTCTGTACTATATATCATCCCAACTGAGCAATATGTGGATAGAAAGCTCAATAGCGAATTTTTAAATTAATTTATTTCATTGGAACTTAGTATAAATAACTGGCGGAAGTCAGGTGATGTGATAAAAAGCATAATTCTTTCCAGGGGTTAATCTACTTGTAACCTTTAGACATCTGACAGGTCCTCTAAATATTACTTGTCAAATTCAGTATTTAAATAAATGATCCTATAAAAGTTATACCAGAAAATGTCCGAGAAGAGGACTAAACGGCGTTGTAATTATTTCTGAATAAATAGTTAAATAAATATATTAGGGGGCAGTTTTACAGATAGTTTTTAATTAGATTGAACGACCATTCGTTTTCATATTTGAGACTCTTCAGGTGTTAAATTTCGATGAAAATATTCCAAATTTGTAAATCATCCAAACCTGAAAGCCTCAAATGAAAACATCCAACCGAAATGTAACAATGGGCATCTTTTCAACAGAATTTAACACCCTACGAGTAGCAAGATATGGTGAAGAACGTCGTTTCTGCCATATTAATAAAAAATATGAATATAATACCTGAATAGGTCCTAATTGTGGTGAAGAAACGTCGTTAAATCTGCTTAAAAATTGTCTGTAAAACTGGACATTAATTTATTTCATTTAATTAATTGAACATCAGACGTTATTGCTTTACTAGTGTAAATAGTTTTCTTACTCATGGCCATTTATTTATTCATATTTTAAACATATGCAATCGGCAGTTGATTGTTGGCGGCCATTTTAAGCTATTCCGTGAGTAGCGATTACAATACAACGTTAAGTAGCAAAATGAAGTTTTGCTCAAGCGAAAAACAAGCTAAAGAGATTTGAAAGAGAATCAGTAACAGAACTCAAAAACGTTTCTTATTGGTTAAATGAATTTAAAACGGCTTGTTCCATGTTTGTTGATTTTAAAAACAAAAATCACTTGACGATGAACGTTTTAAAACTGTGCTTTTTACAATATTCCAAATGACTTCTAACGTCGGTTTCTTACTGTATACGAAACTTAAAACCTCGAGACTAAGCAATGGAATTTTTAGATTTAATTTTAATTGCAGTATTTTGTTGGGAAATTGAAAGGCATCGGAAAATAACAACAAAGTTTCGAGAAGTCCGTAATTAACTCAAAATATTGGCGGGGAAATTGGTGAGGCACAAAGGCTGGCGTCACCATTGTTGTCCTGACTCGCGATTTGATCTCACGCTAATATTCTGAAATCACTAGCTGTATAAATTATAGTTATAACAGTGAAAAAAATACTAATAATAATCATTCCACCATACATTCAAATAAATCCCATTCCCTGAAAATATAAATTTGTTACAAAAAAATAATTTTGTAAACGGCGTATAATCGCGGTTTCTGGCAAGACTTCCTTACTAAAAAGATTATTGAATCCAAAATTATTTAATATTGAATACTAAATACTACAACTATATAATAAATTTGTACATAAATCATTATTATAAATTAAATTAAGGTAAGAATGAAACTTAAAAACAAGAAATATCATTGAAAATATAAATTAATTTGCAAGAAACGATAATGATTATAATAAATTTTGAAATAAAAAATAAAACATAACTAAATAAAAAAATTTAGCATATAACGTAGAAATAAATAAGCCCCACTTAATATTAACGTCTAATCATTAGTCCAATGCTCATACATATAACGCCCATAACACAGTAAAATAAATAGTTAATTTATTCTTAAAAATTCAATAAATAATAAAACAAGCAAATTAATAGAAAAATATAACAAAATAAATAATAATTATTAGAATGGAGTATAGTAAATCCTAATAATTAAAAAGAGAATTAAACCTTTCTAGCAGTCTAGCAAATCAAAGACAGGAGTCGTTCGTGGTAATTAGCTAAGTTATTCAGCGAGTTGATTAAGTAGATAAGAGAGTTAGTCAGCGATTAGTGTGGCAGAGGCAAATATTTGGTTTCACTGTGTTGCTCCCAACATCCCTGCTCATCCTGAGGACATTTTGGATTTTGCTTTTGTAGACTACATCACCCTGGAAGACATTACAAATGGACAAGTAGAGACTTCGTGATTTTTTAATAATCTTTTTATTAGTGTTCTGTTGTAATATATGTAAAAGAAATAGCGTTCACGTCAGGTCTGATGATCATGTTTGGTACTTTATGTATTGTTGAAAATTCCATAATAAACGTTACCTGTGTTTTAACCCACAAATACTTCTGTTTAATGAAACCTCTCCCATAATAAAATACTATTAAATAAGTTCAAATAATAGCTTGTTATAATGTTGCCAAAAATTCATGCCTATTAAGTAACATTACTTAGTGTAACAAATGTTTAAATCGTTCTATACGATTTGGGTCAGCGTAACGTGGGGATATTAAATATCATCTTATTTTTAACCTTTTCAGAATAACGAAATCATCATAGTAATTTCACAGACTGGGGATTCAGTAAAAAGAGAAAAAAAAATTCTGAGGCATTATCTCAATACGTCAGAAATTTATTCCTTCGTTTTTATATTATTAATTTCCTTTCCCACTTTGACATGATCCTCTATTTATAAACTGCTCGGTTCTTGATACCTTTCACCTTCAACTCTGCCTTTAAAAGAGGATGTTAGTTGATGTTGCCGTTACTTGTCTCCTATCTAATTTTTCTTCCTTTTCTCCACGGAGAGTAAAGGATTGACCTTTCGAGCCTGACCTTGCTCAAATATTCCTCCATTATGTATCGTCTGCGCACAAAGAATTCAGTTCGGTCTGTGTTAAAAGTCACGTTACGTTTCGTTCCTTACGGTTCTTCGGTAATATATTCATTTAATAATTTTATGTGGACTAGCCCTTGGCCTGGTAAACTGTTCACAGTCATAAAGACTGTCATATATTAATATATTTCCGTGAAAAAATTTTGTAATTCAGAAAAAAAAGTTTACATATCGAATAAGCAATTCAGCTTGTAACAAATTAATTTCTCGGTCCTGGTGGGTAAGAAGGACCAAGGGGATTGGAGCGTATTTGGTCGTTGTGACGTGCCAGACTCCTCGTGCTCGCAGAATCAGTAAAAAAAATTGGAAATCTGTAGGTGAAAGTAGGGTCTTTGAAAAGAGGCTGACGCCAGACCTTAAAAAGTTGTGTAAAGTGGTAAACAGGACCGTGAGGGAAAACTCTCTCTCTTTCTCTCACTTGGAGGAAGAAATTATCCCTTGGAGGATTTGGGGTACCGTGAAATTCAACGTCCAGGTCAAGTAACACGAAATTTTGCAGTTAAGTCACGTCTGTGGACGTTGACGGAACAATTATAATTCCTGGTTAGCTCACTTTTAGGAAATAAAACGGAATTGTCCGTAACTCAAACAATAATACTAAGCAAAAATGTGGATACAAGTAAGATCCAGTTAACTAAAATATGAACACAACGTTTCGTTCCTGTCATTCGAACGTCTTCAGATCTGTAAAAACCAAGGGGTAAAATTGAATTAGGTAAATAAAATGAAATAGTAAATATGTTAATAAAATCATATATAAGGATAATTATTATTATTTTATTACGCATTGCAAATATAGTCATTATTAGTTATAGATTGTGCACTCCTGAAGAAGTTCCAATGAAACGTTGTGAAGTTCATTCGTTAATAAATATTGCATCGTAATATTCTGACTAATTTGACGTTATTATCCTTCAGTATTCTTCCGGAAATAGTTAAAACAATCATCACATTTTGTTTTTAACAACCGGTTGTTAGAAGAAATGAATAGTTATATTTATATAACTTAACTGAAACATAAAAATATTATTGTAATAAAAGAAATAGAACGCAATAATAAAATATCTCGAGGACTCGTTTTTATCTTTGAAACATCTTCAGGTAGAAATATAAATTTTTTATAATAAATATGTAACGAAATAAACATTTTATTACCGATATTTAAATTATAATTATATGAAAAGTGATGGAATATTTATTGCGAATTATTTAATTAAATTTAAAATATGAAAATTTTTAACTTGCTCCTTAGACTGGTCTGCTACAACCCTACATGCTACCCTATTCTGCATTAGCCTTTTCATTTCCAAATAACTACCACATCCCACATCCTCCCTTAACTTATTAGCGCATTCCATCCTTGGCCTCCCTCTTCTGTTCTTACCCCACACACCTCTAATGATAATTTTACGAGACCCTCATGTCGCAAATGTCTTAATCTATCCCTTCTCTTGGTAAAAGTCATCCATATTGTTATCTCTTCTCTCATTCTGATTCGAATTTCCTCGTTAGTATCTCTATCCATCCATCTGATTTTCAGCATTCTTCTATAGCACCACATTTCAAAAATTCTAGTCTTTACCTTTCTGCAACTAATACCGTCCACGTTTCGCACCCATATAACGCCACGCTCCATACGTACATTTTTTGGAAACTATTTCCTAATATTCATACTTAGCTGTTAGTAAAATCCTTTTTTTTGCGATATCATACTCTTTAGGTCTACTATGATTCTACCATCCCTTCAAAATATACATTCTTAATCTAACACCGTTTGTTATTCCACTATTTGCGATACTACACTTCATCATCTCGGTTTTGACTCTATTAATCCTCATGTTGTTCTCTTCCTCCAGCTTCACATACTACAATATTATCAGCAAACCGTAGGGATTTCATTTTTTCTCCTTGCATTATGATTCATTTTCCATATTACTTTTTAAATTTCTTCATCAGCTGTTCCATAGAAATAATTGCGCTCACAGCCAAAAAATTTAAGACGAAAATGTAGCCTTATAGACGTACAGAAAGCTTGCGTTTACACTGTTGGAGACAGTGATGCTAGAATCATGTATTAACAACTTTAAAAAAGTTATTTAGGGTTTTGTAGGTAACAATCGTAGATAGTATTTATTTTTCGTGTTGTCAACATTTTCTAGAGGCTGCGTCAACTTTGGTTTTATTGGTTTGGTAAAAAAATGTTCCCTGAAGTAACGAAATAATGCAGAATTATTTAAATACCGTCCATAAATTAATAATAAATTCGTAATCGATATTTCTCCTTCTGTCGTATGAATGTTAGAGGGAATTTTAGCCATCGGCTTCGTCTTCATTGCTCGATGGGAGTCCGGACACAAACGGAGATAAGAACTTTTCACATCAAACCGTTATGTTTTTCTAGTAAAAGCAGGTATATTATTAGTTTTGTCGGCGCCGCCATTGTAAACCGTTCGGCGAGACAAGGTTTGAAAGAGTACGACGTCAAAATTGGCGCCCCTGGTTAATCCTTTTTACACGCCTTCATGACAATTAACCCTTGGGAGACGTTCAAGTCTAGACCGGAAGCGACTGTCCATCTCTTCCTCTCCTCCGACCTGTCGACGGACAAAATTATTTCATATTATAGAACAGCGTGAAATTTTCCTAGCTTACTTATTCCAGATCCTCCCTCCATTCCTATTGTACGTAAATACACAACATTTTAAAGAGTTGCGTATTTTCAGGTAGTTAACGGTATTTCATGAAAATAAAATTACTAAAATTTTAATTTTAATAATCATTTAACATATAAATATGTTATGAACCCACAGAGTGTTAAAAGGAATGTAGAACTAGATATAACTATTGCTAGGTTAGATTTAAATCAATACAGTATATTTATTAAAGGCGTAAAAGAATTTAACCATTGGAGATTAGGAAATGTGACTCTTGTAATATTCTTCTTCATCTTCCAATGGCTCAACAGCCCTCTTAAGGGCCTAGGCCTACCGAGGCGGCTGCGGACTGTCATCTTGCGTGATACATTCAGAAATTGGGGAGATACGTTAGTAATATATTTAAGAATAGTTTATTTAAACACACAAATAATGCAATGTAAACTAAGAAAAATTGAATGTTGTAGTAGGGAGCGGTTTTTCTTAAAACAAATTCATTGTTATTATAATTGATACTGTGCCATCGTAATTGGCCATATTTAACGTACGAACTAACCATCTACCTTATAATAACAGTTTTTTTATAGCAGACTCGTAGTTTCTTATTTAAGAAAGAAAGAAGTAATAGCCTAAATGAAGAGCACAAAGTCAAGGTTCATAAAAAATAATTATTTGAAGAGGCTGTTACAGCTCATTTAATTTTTTTACTTAATTGTCAGATAAGTTATAATTTTATGCAAACCATTTACTTGTATATTTTATAATGCTTTAATATTAGAGTTCAATGATATCATAAAACCTTACAGTTTTCTCACCATCAAACATAAAACGCCATTTTCTCTTTTTTAATTGAATTTTTGTGTGTCCTATGTGACATGTGCAGTTGTATTAAATAAAATTTTGAATTTCTGTATCTACGAGAAGCTTTTCATGATTAATAACACAAATAATAAATCAATTAACATCTCTTTTTTTACAAGAACTAAACAAATTAAATTGATGACCAGATACGGACGATTTTTTATTTAGTTGAATCGACGTTTCGCCACCATGTTTGGAACTTCCTCAAGTAATGTTAAATTTTGAAGATCAGAATGGGAAAAACCAGCACATTCTGGAATCACGTAAATTTTACAAAAATTGAGAAATATTATATATACACAAAATTATTAATTGACAACTAGGGGTATGTACAGTAGATTTAAGATTAAAATCATGTTAAAACTAAATTTGTTTTATGTTGTAAAAAATTCCATATAATTTGATAATGTTTTAATTTGTTTGTGTTTTTAAATTTAAAAAGATTACTATGGCATATGACGAAAGTTCTTTCAAAATTCAATAAAAAATTTGAAATCAAAATTAATATATAGATTTCGTTCATTAAATGGTGTGACTGATTAAAACCTAGGATTATTTATAATTATCATAGTTATTGTTATTGACGATAATTTCGTCCATTCTTCTCTGAAACTTGAGAGACGACCCGTTATCGTCAACATGGGTCGATGATGATGGCGACAGTCGCCATAGTTGCAGTTTAGAGGTTACGAGGACGGTCACCTGTCCCGGCAGCTGGAGGCGCACCTTCACCTTCCTTCCTTCCTAACGGGACAGCAGCTGCCCTCAGGATTGTTTCTGAGGAAGCCTTTAAAGCGTAATTGACAACCTCTGTGTGTTCCCAGATTACTGAAGGGAGAAGGGACCACCCTTATTGGGGCGTTCCTCCAGAGACTCCGCGCGAATTCCAGCACCATTCTTCCATTGAGAGGTCCAGCCAGACCCAACAACTCAGACACCTACAAACAACTTCGCTCGACCGGACATCACGGGGACAGATGCACGCAGATATTCATTAGCTATGCGCCCCTGACCCCGTGCCACCATCCGTGTCTTCATTTGGACCTGCGACAATGGGAGAGGAAGTCTTCAATCAACCGGGGCGGTTGGAAAACGTGATAACGGTCGACGTCGAAACCAAGAACAAATACGTACATTAACTGTCAGTCGCGAGCAAAAACCACTCTTCAAAATGGAAGTGACTTTCTTATAACAATCTTAATAACTTCACTTTACACAGACGATCTCTTTGATGGTCAGAAAAATGTAAGGTTTTATGATATCATTGAACTCTAATATTAAAGCATTGGACAATACACAAGTAAATGGTTACATAAAATAATAATTTAATTATTCAATAAACATACTATGATTAATGTTATCTATTAATCTAAAAATATTAGGCTTTCGAGTTAGTCACCTGGTTACAGTGATTTTATTGTCTGCAGTAGCAAAAAATATTGCATGAAAGCTAAATAGCTCTTATATCATCGCCTAATGTTATTTCTCAGTAAATTAATGCTCCATTTAATTAGTAAAACTCTTCTTAATAGGGCAGTTAATTTAAATTAAAACGTTTCGTATCCAATTTTCGGGACCTCTTCAGTTCATTAATTAAAATCTTATAAATAAAGTAACTTTTGACCTTTCTCAGACAAATTTATTAATTGAAAGTAAAGAACAACGACGTATCGGTGCATATTCAACCCTCTACAGGATTTTCCTTCAACTGCGGCTTGGTTGTGTGTTCCCTCTGACCTTTCTTTTAAATTATTATGTTTCAACAAAATATGTTAAGTGTTATTTTTTTATTACAATAATTTGAAAGAAAAAACCTGAGGAATGTGTGAATATGCACCGAAACGCCGTTATTCTTTAAATTGAATTAATAAATTTGTCTGAAAAATGTCAAGATTTACCTTCATTGTTAGTGTTGCTACCGTAACATCAATTTCAATTGGCACGGGATGTTGTGGTAACAACTTGAAATATTTTAATTAATGAACTGAAAAGGTCAATGAACGTTGGGTACGAAACGTTTTAATTCAAATTAATTACTTCTATGTCTGACTTTTGACCTTTCTTTACATTTCATATATAATATTGAGTCAGATTAACTCAATTATTTTATTTATAAGACGGAAGTTATTCATTAATAGGGGAGGGGGAAGTTCTGCACATTCAAAATACTTTTTGGCATGTATGTTTATATATAATTTAAAGCACATTGGCTATTACTAGAGGTTTAATGACATTTTATATGTGACAGTATTACTATAGTTTCTTACAGAATTGGTGATTAACTTACAAGGTAGAGAGAGTCGAAAGTTTCTGTATTTTTAGTTATATAACGCTTAAGAGACATTAATGAGGCAAACGGCTGACTGATTGGTGGTTTTCTGTAGTTTTAAATACAATATTCGGTATACTCCTTCCCTGGTTTAGTTTTGCTGTGTAAAACAAGAATCGTCATACGAGGCAGCAGCCACTTCATCGAAACAAGATCAGGAAAATCTAAGGAAATTTGAACATGAAATAAAGAGAAGAATTTTTGGATCTGTAATTGTACACGGAGAGGGGAGAATGAGGTATAAATGTGGAATTAATTAAATAATTAACAGAGAAGTGTATAGTGACAATTATAAAATTGCAAAGGCTGCAATGGTATGACGGAAGGATGCTAGGTAGTAGAATACCCCAAAAAACTCTCAAAACAAGACGAAAAAAGAGGAAAACTAAGAAGATTGAGGTGGATGAATACTGTGTAATGCAGGATTTGAAGATTGTAAAGGTGAAAGGATGGAGAGACAACATTAAGAACAGAGAACTATGGAGGATGGTAGTGAAGTATCTTAACATCTACATTATTTATTAAACTCACAGAATATCCCTCAAAAAAAGAAAAGGAAGAACATTGATCGACTTGTATCTTTAAAAATTTCTTCCTTGTCTTTTATTTTAATAGTCAGAATCGTTTAAAAATTTTGCTTCACGAATTTGCGATTAATACGGAGAACCAAGTGTGCCTCGACAGTTCCGTTTACTTATATATAAAAAGAAATATATAATTTGTTAACCCCCAAACTCTGAAATCTATACAAAAACTTTCCAAAACACCGGCTTGATCTCTAAATTGTAGCTCGTTCCCTTTTTATTCTTCTTTCGCTAATATAGATGGCAAGAAACTTAGCTCAACATAATAAAATATGTTTTAATGTTAATAATAGTAAAATATTGCTTGATTCAGTTTCACGTTTTGGGAGTCCGAGAGCATGAATTAACGTTCCACTTTTTTTCTCTGGTTTTAAAGACATTTTCTTTAAAAAAATGAAAATCAAAATAAACAACAAAAATTAGACGGTTTGAAACGTAAAGACCTTAAAACATTTATAAATACACATAAAGTTTTAAATATGAAGGTTATGTAGTTAAATTTACAATTAAAACGATTTAGTTCATTGACTCGTTTTGTTTTATTTTCACGTGTCCTCAGTTTGTAATATATTTCTTTTTTAAATTTAGCGAGGTACAGTTTGTTCTCAATACGGATAACAAATTCGTGAAGCAATATTTGTATACGATTCTGATAATTAAAATGAAAGAAAAGAAAGAACTGTTTAAATATACAAGCCGATCAACATTTTTTTGGAGGGATATTCTGTGAGGTTAATAAATAATTTAGATGCTAAGTTACTTATAATGCAAAAATAATTATACGTATAGATCAACATCGTCTAGATATGAATATTAATAGGTTATGCCTAGGAAGGAATAGTCAGTGTTAGTGTGTGAACTTGTTGTTAACCCCTTTGTTTGAATTGTTTATTTATTTGACAATAGAATTGTTAACCTTGAAGTGGGTACAAATAGGTAGCGAATCGTCGGTTCACATGAATATATTATAAAATCTTTGGTCTGTGAAAGATCGTTTCCATTAATTTCTCTTAATATATAAAACACACGTGAAACATCTTTTAATTTCTCAATTATATTCAATGTATGAAGGTTTTTTAAATAGTATTTTGTTAGTTACAGTTAAAGTTTGTTTATTGACCTGCACGATTCTGTTTTGGATATTCCTCACGCAGCCTGGACCTGTTATGTTGATCGTTACAGTTACGAGTTCTCACGCCTTAGGCAGGAATTTCCCTGAGACACGGGGAGTCAGATTGGCAAACCTTTTTGGAGGGTAGGGAGGCGACAAGGAGAGCGTCTTTGTCCGGCAGACCGGAGTCTGTCTACCTGCCACGACACAATGGGGTTGCAAGGACGTCGACCTCGATTTGCACAAAACTGCCACTTGTCCTAACGGTACAGGTGAGCTCCACCCCATTCAGACGACTTCCTCCCCGTCGCCCGTAAACATATTAACCACGAAACCCGGTCAGATTATGGGCCCTCAGCCACTCCCGCGACTTACCGCCCACCAGGATTGACTCAGAGCGCAATAAATAGGAGCCTCAAGTACCGACAAAGGAGGGGAAAAATAAGGCTAATAAATCAAATTCCGAGGAGCGAAATTTAACTTGACTGACATTTAAAAAATACATTTTATGCCATTTTGAAATTCTATGCTCGGCTACAAAGGCAGAGAATTTAAACGCACTTAATGTTTTACCATTTACCTATAAAGCGTGAAGAACTTCCCAAATTGTTATCAATAGTTAACAATAACTAAAACCGTCCATTCTGTTTACTTTATATATAGAATAGACCACAAAGAAAGTTTAAAGAAAAGGATGCCGAAAAGAGAATCATACTGCAAGGTGTGGTGACTCATGACCCCTACATTCAACGGTAACGCAAAAATAATTTAGTTTTTGTTATTTGCGTACAGTAGGACGAAAAACGAGGGTGGTTTGGTGAGGCCGAGTAGGCGGGAAACGTCGCCGTTTGCAACATTATTTATTGCCTGGAGTGCATTGTATTTGAACAGTCGGTCCCGGAAGCTGTCCTGACAAAGTCGGGATGAGAGGGCAGCGGCTGAGGAAACAACATGCGTAAAAGTTAATTTCGGCATGTTCCAGAAAGAAGATTCATTTGATGGGAGTACGGAAAACAAAGAGATAACATTTGATGGAAATTTAACCTGAAGAAGAGGCGCTAGAGGATCTAGAAGACGTGTCCAGCAAAAGAACCTTCGGCAACGGCAAACAAAGAACGACGTCACCACGCAGAACATCTGGTAACGGCATTTTTTCCCGGCTTTTCCAAATAAACCATTCTCGTTGATTCGCGATTGTTTTCATTTCAATTATATCGTTCGTCACCCGCGTTCCCGGGAGCAGCCTTTTAGAAGCTGCATAGATTCTTTTTGCTTTGCCGACTGAGCCAATTTGATTATACATTTTATTCGTAAATTTATATTTTTATTAAAACTTAATTTGAGTTATATTTCTTTTGGAAATTTTATAATGTAATATCATCATAATTAAATGGAATATATTCAAATTAAATATACTCTTTTTATTATTTAACAATTCCTTGTTATAATAATATTTTTGCGATGTAAACGAAGACAAAACACCACAAAGGAGAAGAAAAAAACATAAGGTTTTGTGATAATATTGTGACATTGATGGAGTCAGAGGAAGACTAGGAAACCATAATAAATGGCATGAAAGCAAATAAAAAATGAGGATTAATCGAGGGAAAACCAAGGTAAAGGAGTGTAGAATGCAAAAAGTGGAATAACAAACGGAAGGGCAGCATAATAACTAGAGTAGGACAGCACAGGCAAGAAAGGCTTTAGCAAAAAAGAGGAACATACGGTTTATAAATATTAAAAATCGGTACTGAAAATGTTCCTATGTAGTCTGGCATAATATGGGTGCGAAACGTTGATGTTAGGAATTCTAGAAAGGAAAAGAATAGACACTTTCAAAGCGTGATGTTATAGAAGAATCATGAAAATCAGATGGGTGGCTAGAGCAACTAACCAGGAAATTCTAAGAAGAACATATTAAAGGCTTTGACCAATAGAAAGGAAAAATTAATAGACAACATTTAGAAATATGACGTTCTTGTAAAATTAGCATTAGTGGGAAGTGTACGTAGTAATGATAGAACAGAGAGGCGAAGGATGGAATACGCTGAGTAGATTAGGCAGGAGGTAGTTCTGTAGAAATGAAAAGGTTTGCGCAGAATGGTTTAACATGGAGGGTTGCATCAGATCAGTCTAAGGACTGAATACAACAATACCGAGAATATCTTTCTTATATAATTTAAAATATGGACCAAACATCAATATGCTGCGTTTAAAATATAGACGGACAAATCTTGCATGGGGGCCGGATGTGGCCTGCGGGCCGGGGGTTGCCCACCGTTGCGCTGCCAAACTTAAGCTTTGTAAGGTTGGCACTTTATATAACTTTTCAAACTACAATCCACCATCTATTAGCCTGGTCAAGTATTTATGAGAATATCCTTTAGTGAAGGATTGTTGAATCTAATTTTGAGACAATCATAACGATGATTTCTGGTTTTCCGTTGGCTGCAATAGAAGAAATTATGGAAGCGGAAGAAAGAAAACATTGTCCACCGTTTCTAACAGTAGGCATATCAGTCGCGTCAGTCTAAAGAAATGAACATACTAAATTAAATTCTTTCCAGCGAATAGTCAATCGGTAACTTGAATCATACTGAAGATAAAGTATTGGATTTCTTTTTTCACCTTCACTATTTCTGCTACTACAGAACGCATCTTCAGTGAAGCTACCAAAACCGAATATTTTGCTTTGTCGGTAAACATGGATATTAGATATTATTTCTGCTTTATATTTGAATTTTTATTTTTTGGCAAATAATCAGGATACTTTTTCCCTGTAAATTGGTTGTGGGACCTAAAGTAAGACGGTTTCAATCCAGTTTTTCGACAAGAAAATGACGGAGGCGGGTGTCCATTTTGGAGCCTTGACATCTCCATCAGGAGACGGTAGTGCACACCTGCCTAAATCCAGCGTGGCGTCTCCAAAGTTTTCGTGACTAATTGCGATTTCCTTACGGCGTGCATTGTTCTCGTTTAGAACAATAGTCAATTTTTAATGTCCGTCATTTTACATAATGGTGTATTATGGAGAGGTGGCACTGAGTATTGGAGACAGGCGTGCCGCGCTTTCCACATAATGAGCTAACACTCTCCTCGTCCTCAACTCTGTTACACAAGAAACTGTTCCCTCGGTCCGGCAACACGTTCCCGGTTACGCGAATGTACCCCAGTCGGTTCAAATTACGGTTCGGATACATCTCCCCACATTATTATATCATTTCAAAGTTCACCTTTAAATGGTACAGTTCTGCAGTTATTTACAGCTATGCGCGGTTCTCTTAATACGTTATGATGAGGTCTATGCGCCAGTTTATGGAGTTTCATTATGTTTGGTCGAAATGAGGATTCAACTTAAAAAATAATAGCGCGTCATATATTATGCAGTTAATGAACAGTTTCCGACAGTTTATTTAATTAATTTAAAAAACCAACATTTTGTACGTTACAAGAAATTAGTGGCATTGTAACTGGGTGTAAACATTGTATTAGCACGAAATTTTGACGGTGGTCACTGCCATCATCTTGAAGCGAACTGCCGATGACGTTTTGTAAAATGCACAAATTTTTTTGTGTTATATTGTAATGATAAAACACAACATCTTGCTGAATTTGGCGGTACGGGATAAAAGGCAAGCGGCGTGAGGGAAGTTGTAGGTTACAGACAGGGTAAAAAAAATTCAGACACGATGGCGGGACTGGGGTGGTTTTTCCCGAGTCTCGTGAGATTTGGTGGCATCGGATGGTGAGGAGCAAACGGCTCTTCCCAGAGAGGACAGATAAGAATTGTTATTGGGAAAGATCGAACCCCACCACCGACGGAGTATGAAATAATGATGTGGGGAAAATTATTAAAAACCCAATAAAAATGGATTTCGGTACACTAAGGAGTTCGAGATTAAGCAAATGATGACTGGAGGTTAAAACTGGATGTTAAGATGCATTATGAGTAAAACTGAACATTAATTGTGATAATTTATGGTGGACAATTAAATATTGAGGATTTTCCTGCCCACGTACATTTGAAAAATGGGAGGAAGGCGTGATCCAGTCCGGAGTTCCAAAGTGCTCATCATTGTTGAACGGCGGAAGTTTGGTTGGGTCCAGCAACAAGTTCAGGCCAAGCTGAGAAGAAAAGGTAATGACTGTAACATTTGACCGAGTTCCGAGTAGGATTTGTGTTAGTGATTCTGCGTTATGGGAAGGACCATTGAAACTCATGTATTTAGTTTATACAATTCTTAGTGCCCATAAATATATTAAATATATATTGTTCGTCCTAAAAAACGGGCTATGCAAATTAAGATTCATACAAATTAGTGTATCTTGTCATAAATAAATGTATAAATTCAATTTTTTTTCACATTGCTTTAACGATTCTGCATTACAGAATAATATTCCCCCATATTCATAACATTATGTAGATAACAAATTAAATTGGTAAAACCACATTAATACCCTCCTAAGAAAACTAGGCTCTGAAACCTTTGCAGTTGTAATTATGTCAAGTTGCAGTGACCCAAATATAGTTTATTCTGCATACTTTCACCCTTTAATGTCATATGCTATAATATTCTGGGGTACTGTTTTAGGGAAAGATAAAATTCTTAATCTAAAGAAAAAGTTGTCAGAATATTAGTTCAGGTTCCACTGAGATTTTCATGCAGGAGGCTCTTCAACAAAATGTGAATGCTTACTCTTACTTGCCATTATACTCAATCACTGATGATATTTCTGATTATTAGCAATCACCTATTCACAATAAACTCACATGTGCAAAGCTTTGATACGACAAATACAAATAATTTACATAAAGAAAGGAAGTCTCCAACCATAATACAAAAGGCTGTTCATTATAATACTATTCTCTTTTTCTTCTTTCTATGGCGTTCTAACCCGCATTCGGGCCTTTGCTTACCAGGACGACTGCGGACTTTCATCTGACGTGACAAATTCCGATTATGGAGCGATACCTGGTCAGCGTATCGACTCTCCAACAATCTTAACCCCAGTCTCCGTGACCATGACAACTCAAACATCCAAACCCATGCCAGGATTCGAATCCGGGAACTCTGGATTGTGAGACAGCAATGCTAGCCACTAGACCACAAGAGGTCGATAATGCTATTAGCATATTTAATAAACTTCCAGCCTCCATTAAACAGTTGAACATAATACAAACAAGTTAAAAAATGAACTAACATTCTATGGCCACTCCTTCTACTCTGTTGAAAATTTATGGAGTTGAGTGTATCATACTATAGACATTACCATAGATATAGTACATTGTTGAGACATTACTATGAGACATTTAGTATAAGATATTAGCAATATTATATATCGAGTACAAATTATATATGTCGTCTCCTCTGTGATACTTAGACATGTGTTAATGAAAATTAAACATAATAATATGAATATAAAAGGTAACATAGGACTAATAGCAATTAATACACAATCTCTGAATCGCTCCACACCCCTGATGTTCTACTTCTCTATGGGATCAATGGAATATGGTTTAATATTAATACTACAACTACATACTATTTTACCCTTCAGTCTGCGTTGACTGGTCTGATGCAACCCTCCATGCAAACCTGTCTTTCATTTTCTCAAAACTAGCACCAACCACATTCTCCCTAATCTACTTAGCATATTTCATCCTTTCCTCCCTCTTCTGTTCTTACCCCACACACTTCCTTCTAATGCTAATTTTTCAAGACCTTCAAGTCTTAAAACGTTGCCTATGAATCTATCCCTTCTCTTGGTCAACGTCCTCCATATTGTTCACTTTTCCCCTATTCGGTTTAGAATTTCCTCGTTAGTGATTCGATCCACCCATCTGATTTTCAGCATTCGCCTATAGCAACACATTTCAAAGCCTTCTATTCTTTTCCTTTCCGCAGCTCCTATCGTCCACGTTTCGCACCCATATAACGCCACGCTACATACGAATATTTTTAGCAACGATTTCCTAATATTCACAGTTTTATTGCCCGTAAGTAAATTCCTCTTTTTCGCGAAAGCCTTCCTTGCCTGCGCTATCCTACTCTTTAAGTCTACTATACTTCTACCATCCCTAGTTATTACGCTTCCCGAGTAGCAGAATTCCTTAACTTCCGTCAAATTATCCCTTCCCACTCTAACACTTTGTTATTCCACTGTTTCCCAAACTACACTCCATTACATTGGTTTTCCCTCTATTAATTCTCATATTTAACTCTTTCTCCAGGACCTCGTTCATAATTTTTTTATGGTTTACAAGCCTTCTTCCGATTCTCCTAATGCTACAATATCGTCGGAAAAGCGTAATGTTTTTATTTCTTTTCCTTGAAATATGATTCCTTTTTCATATTCCGTTTTAACATTCTTCATATATGTTATATGTTAAACAGCATGGGTGACAGACTCCATCCTTGTCTTACTCCTTTCCTGATAACTGCTTTCTTTTCTTGGTCTTCTATTCTAATTACTGCTGCCTGTCTTCTGTAGAGCTTATGTATAAGCCTCCTTTCTCGATATTTTATTCCAGTGCTCTTCAACTTACTAGTGTGTTCCAGTTCACATTATGAAACGCCTTTTCTTAATCTACAAATGTCATAAACGAATGCCGGTTTTTTCTTATCCTGTCTTCTAAAATTAGTCGCAAAGTCAGTCATTTTGTCAGGAATGCATTTATTGACTCAAACTCCCACGTATTTCTGATATTACGTGAATAGCGGGTTGGATCCTGGTTAAAATTTGGTTGTATTCCTCTCCCTTCCAAATCCTCCCTTTTCAATTGCCTGACAGTTTATGGATCACATTAACGCAGCCAGTTGATTGTCTTTTATTCAGTTAACGTTTTTCATTACTTATGGTGTAAAATAGTCGTGAATTAAATTTACGTTTGCTGGGAAACCAATTCTCTAATGTGGTACATCATATAGATAGTTTAATTTTTTTTACCTTTTACATATCGTAATTTCATATTGCTGCACTTTGTACGCGGAATGAAGAAGAAAAACAGAGGGGTATAGATTTGAATCTACCTCCTTCGGCCCGGTGTTATTTGTTCCACGTCATTAGACGAGAAACTACGCTCTGAAGGATCGCCATAGCAGATCATCGAAGGTGCTTCATGAAGGACTCCGTGTCGTGATTGCCAAATTAAGTCCACCAGGGCCGTGGTCAGTGAGCAACTCTCTCGACAAACTCCGTGGCTTCCACGCGACCTTTAGTATGTTTTAATTAATTTAGCCTTGTGGGGGTAAAAAGTAAAATGATCTTAAAATACGAAAGATTAAGTAAATGTGGCTGGGTCAACATTTGACATTGCGGTTGAGGAGATTTCAATTATGTACTGCAATAAATGAACATCAGTTATTAAGTTAAATATTGAAGTTATGATATGGGCAACAGAATAATTGTTTCTCCTCAACTGCTGCTATGCCTAGGCTTATGCACTCAAGAGAAGATTAAAGTTTCTATAGTTTCTGCTTATGTGAGAATGATGAAATTGTATATTTGCTAATTCATATCATCTAAGACGAGATTTCAATGTTGAATTAACCGGATTCTGTTTTTTCAGTTTATTCAGAGGAAATAATCTTAATTTTTTTACCTTGATATGAAGAGTACATGAGAGCAATGTTGATATATATAGCTCATCGCCAAAATAAGTAATTCCTATATTTAGGTAATTTTTATATGCTGATTTAGATAGAATAAATAACAAATCACTATAATGTATGTATTGGTTAAGAGATAAACTAATCTTTTTATTAACGTACTTTGGACGCGCTGAACCATATTTGATCGCACAGGTAATGTCCAATAGATAGTAACTATTATAATACTGTACATGTTTGTAAGAAAGTTTATTATACTAGCATTACATGGCCATCCAATAAATTTGACAACGTTATTATAATGTGACCATAGAATATGAATTCATTAGTTAAAGTATTAAAACAATGAGAGTGTGTAGAGATCTTGTTATGATGATACACTAATTTATATGAATATTTGAGCATAGAATCTCTGCTGTGGTACTTGCGTTTCTGTGACAACTTACGTCAGTCTTATTCGCATTAATATGTTGTTTAATGTGAAACATTTATGAAATAGTTTGGATTTGTACATTACTGGTCTTTGTGCATTTAGATACGAGTATGTTTATGTTATGACTTTTAAAAGATATTATATACTACGTTTTGTTGTTGTTGTGTATTTCTTCTCAAAAGTGTTACTTTGATGACTGATTGCTTTATGTTTTGGTGATGTATTATTGTGTGTGTTTATAGAAGATCTTATCTGTAATATTGTATATTACATACTGATCATGTTCAGGATTTGGTAGATTGTATTTTAACGCTATTTTTGAAAAATGCAATCGAGCTTTTCGTGTTTGCTTTAAAGTGATATTGAGACACATACATATTATAGAGGAGAATAAGAGAGATAGTAAATATAATGAAATTGCGCATTGTTCCATTCTATGTCGGAAACTGTTTCGCTTGTCGACTCAGCATGCGTGTAGGAACTGTTCTCTTTGTGTTTTCTAATATAAAATGGGGGGATCTTTTACTTACTTTTTGTATAGATTGAATATTAGTCCACTCCCTTTAGTTATTTTTAGCTGCATAGAAATAGATTTATTCTGTAGAATTCAAATCATATCGACTCGGATAATAAAGTGGCATAAGAATATGTATATAGAAGTTGTATAAGATAAGTTAAGATCAATTTCAATAGTTCTGTAACTATTGTTGAAACCTAGTAGTGATTCTTTGTGTCTTATGCAGTGAATATTACGCTAAATCGTTGTGCAATTTCATCATCTCTGACAAATTTCAATCTTCCCAAAAATACAATGCTCCTATTTGTATATGAGAGCTTAGTTATCATTTAGTAGTGTACATGAGACGCGCTTGTTGATTCTTTCACGGATCGCATTTACTTACCGAATGTGTAGCATGACACTTTTGCGCTTCATAGACTATATACATGAGTCTATTAACATAAAATTATGTTTTCTGGTTTTATTATTAGGTCCTAAAAATTAATTATATTTGCATTATTTCTAACATGTCTGGCCTAACGTGCAACTATAGCCTCCTCATTAGTGTAGATATGCGTCTCGAATTTCACTCAAAGAATAAGTGAAAATAGGGTAGAAGTCCGATACTGAGTGCTTATAATCGTGGAGTTATGTTTATGATTCTACTACTAACTCTAAAGAGTAATAGAGAATTTTGCTAACTGAGGGCAAAAATAGAGAAATGAATATAAATGAAGCTTTCTCTCTGGATCCGAAATTCTCCTCGAACTCGCTATTACATGTGCCTCATTGTCTTCATATATTAACTTAAACGGGGTTTGGAAGAACTTTCGCCAAGAGATAACGAGTTTGTTACTTTATTATTGTGTAAAATCTTCTCTCTCTCAAAACTGGAATCCTTTTTATTCTCTTTATTATACGATGCTGAAGAAATAATATACTACTTAGATTTATAAAATAACATTAAACGCCCAGTCTTCAGAATATTTCTGGGACTTATCCTGCCTGACTTTAATGCCTATTGCATCCATCCTAAAATTCTCCAAAATTATCATAAATAGCCATTCAAAATTAGACTCTTCGTATAAAAACCAAATTATTCATAACTACAATCTTAATGAACACACTCACATCATCCTTACTGTCAATACTACTACATAGACATACACTTCACACCTAAAACAAAATTCAACACAAACTTGTCCTCTGTTAATTACTTAAAATTACACTACACCTAACTCCCCACTCCCAAGTACCTAATAATACTCAGTAACCCCCACCGCTCATTCCACTGTGTATACCTCCCTCAATCCAATAACCATACTCTACTCTACCCTCTCTCCTAATACTTATCTTCTCTACCATATACGAGACCTACTTCACATCTACCTTCATTCACATAACCTTCCCTCCACACGCACCTTCCTCTCATCCAAACTATTCCTGTTCATACACATCCACTCAATCACCCCATACCGACACACTAAACACAAAACCCAAACCCATAAACAATACAATTATATTACTCTAATACAAAACTCCCCCTCATCCCACCAACTACGTATCATCTACTCTCCAAACCAAAATTAGATTCCCATCCCCAAACACATCACACACACAATTATCCAAACTCTCTTATCTAGTTACCACATAACAGACCCCTCTATAAAACACTGCATAAATAAACCCCCAACAAATATAAAACATGTTGTCAAAATATAACAACAACAACCCCATAGTCCCCATATTAACCACTCATCTCCCCCCTCAACCCAATCCTCCCTCCCCCTTCAATCCTCTATATAATTATGTAGATCTTACAAATAACTGTTTATCTATATTCATCAACAAACACAACACCCAACTCACATACACTAAAACCAAAAACACCCCCATCAACCCAAAACCACCATTAAAAAACATGATACACTCTCTGCTAGCATAGCCTTTAAAGATATTACCCCAAACCCCATAAAACTAAATCGCAAATATTGTATAGAGAGAATTTTCGAACTTTATGTTTAATAATTTTTAGGTCTGACATTTTATGTCTTTTTAGAGTCAACTTGATACAAGATTTATATCTTTTTTTCTCCTTAACCCCCCAACCTTTGAGAGACGATGTGTATTTCTCTACATCTAGATATATAGTTAGTTTTTGTGTGGTGGTGTTTTTTGTAGTTTAACCCCATAACACCCCCAAATCCCCCCACAAAAATCCTTCTAACCCACAAATCCAATTTAATTAACCCCCCCCCCCCCTCTCTATCTCTTGTAGAACTATGTATTTCTGAATTATATTGGTAATTTTCACAGTTTGAAGTGTGTCGTTGGTGTGTGTGTGGTTCTATAAAGACAGATATAGAATTTTCGTCCATTTATTTACAAACAAGATGAGTAAATATTACATGTGTATTGATTTGTCTGTGTATGAAACAATATCCCCTACACCAACCAGACCTTAGATCTACAAATTTATTGTCTTTTATGTACATTCTCTTTTTAAGTAGAGATAATAAGACGCCAACTCTGCGTCTACCACAAAATAAACAACATCATATCCAAGAGGTATATTTCATCGATATTGTCATGATATGAGATAATTGTATAATGAGTGTAATGCTTTTGCATAATTATAGATATATATTGGAAGAAATACTTCTTAACATTGTATATACATCTCCTCTTCTGAGTAGTTAATACTCATGTAAATATATTGTTGTATTTATTACTTCTTATCAATCGTCTTACAAGTTGTCATGTCTCCGTGGGTGTTTTAAGGGATCCTTATAGCTCTAGATTGTGTATATTGTTGTAAATATAAATTATAATAATTCTTTTGATAGTAGAGCTAAATAATTTGTAAGTGTGTGTTTGTGTTCTCCCCCCCCAAAAAGTGTAACCCCTTAACATATGATCTCCCCTCGCTAATTTTGTGTTACCCATGTACACACAACAACCTCAAAAAATCCAAGATATATATAGACTCAAACTAGTACTCACACTACTATCTATACCATAAAGACCTAACAATCTCTCCTATATATATCACAACACCTCACCCCAACAACCCCATCTTGTGTGTACACACACTCCATACCTCATCTCAAACAAGTATAGGTGCATCCACTCACTCTCAATACACTCAGCTCTCTCCAGATATAGATATTATACCCCACATGTTCATAGAGTCTCATCTATCCCCCAAAATTGTGAACTCCACAACTTCTACCATGACAACATATACACTCCCACACTCTCACTCTTCTTGTGTTACCTCACACTCACCCTCCACCCTTCACTCCCCCCACCACCCCACCCACACATACCATTCACTTGCACCCCAGATATAGGACTCACTACCACACCCCCCACCTGTGTGTGTGTGAATAAGATAAAAAATTGAGTGTCTATTTTATACAGACCGGCCTCGCCCACGTATTGTGTCGACTCTCGCGTCAACCCAAGTTGTGTGTGTGTCATTAGATGTATGTGTTGTCCCCCCACACACCACTCTCTCCTCCTCTCGTCAGAGAAAAAGAACCTAGTCACACACACACCACCTGTCGTGTGTCACCTCTCACATATTATATAAGAAAATACTAAATTACCCACCACATCTAGTTCGATGGACCCTGATCATGTATATGTGCGACAATAGAGACTTTCGTTTGTATATATAAATGTTTAAGTGTTCTTTATAAGAGAACAAATAATCGTTTTAGTGAGATTTTGACCTACTCACAATGTGTTGTGTGTGTGTGTGTGTAAGTTACCAAAACTTCTCCCAACCCTATAGTATAGATCCAGTGTGTGTGTGTGTGTGTCTCCATGCGCCACGCTTAGCGTCTCGGTATTATGCAATCTCATCTGAATAACTCGAGATGATTGTGAAGTTTTTCTCTCGACATCCTTGATACCCCAAATACCCAACCTCCACACAACCAACACCTACAAACTGAGAAAATTTCGTTTAATCGTCAGCTTAGATTAGAACCTATTTTTTCCACTTTATAGTATATAGATAGAGAGAGGTAGTAATGATGTCTCACGTGTTGATTCACACTGCACTATTCCTGTAAAAAAAACGTTTATATTCTGTCTTTAGTTGTGGTATGATACTGCCATATAGAGAGACTCTACTGTTTGTTCAGTCCTATGTGTCCTGTGTGTTTTGCCTCCAACATATAGATAGTAGATGTTAAGCTCATAAGCTATCACGATCTATACTCATACACGCGCAGTGTTGTGTGTGCTAATGATAGATATAGAGATTAAACAGCTCGTGTGGTTTATATATGTCGGGTGTACTCTATTCATAGTTAGACTGAACTGTTCAACTATATATATACCGGAAGTTTGTATCTCGCTGTGCTCTCCATATTCCATTTTGGGTCCTCCACTAATGAACTTTGAACTTTTTTCTCACAGATGGATCACTCCAACTCCTTATTATATAGTATCGGGTGTTGTCATGCTCACTCATGCGGTCGCGCTCTCTGTAAATGACACAAGTAGGATAGGAGAGAGATTGAGAGAGAGAGTGATTGGCGTTTTTCATCCTTACACTGTTTATCATTCCCTCTCCCAGAGAGACTCCTCGCTCGCTCGCGCTCACGTGAGTGGCATCTTGTGTGGGGTGGGTGATGTATGTTTAAGGGGCGAGCAGCGTGGGATACGCGCACTCAGCCCCCTCCCTCCTCCCTCTCTTCATATATATATATAGACTCGCTCTCGGAATCACGCTCGCCATGCGCTACATGGCCCGGGCAGGTTCAGCGGAGTTGGGTGGTTCGGTAGTAGTCGTGTGGTGTAGATAGATGGGGGGTGGGCCTCCCGCTCCCCCGTCACCCCCCCCCTCTGGTCTCGTCCGGTGTGGTGTATATCTGTTCTAGGGGAGAGGAGGGGGGGAGTGCACTTCACCAACGTCATTCCCGGAAAAACAATTAGCGTGTTTGGCTCAGTGTTAAGCTGAGGCAATTATTGGAACTTATGTATGTCCTCATAGTAACCGGTGACGATAATCATTATTATCGGTGGAAAAGGCACGTGCTCAGACTATGAAGCAAAGTTGGGTCACATAAAATTGGCATCAACGTATTGGGTGGATGTACTCTGACAAGTATTACCAGGATTAATAAAAAAAATTATATTGAAAAAAATATTTTTTTGCTAAAGATATTGTGTGCAGTCACTATATTAAGTAAGAAAATTTTGTGAAATGGTCAAAATAAACAGACAAATGTTATACAGAACTTATAATATCGTAATTAAAACGTTTCCTCTGTTCCCAGTCCTCATCAGTTACATTAGATGGGTTTTCATACTTTCGTGTAACGAATGAGGTCTGCTGAAGAGCAGAGGAAAACGTTTCACTTACGAAGATCAGTTATGTTAAAATATATATACCTATTTCGACTATTCTATATACTGCCATCCAAAGGAAAAAGGCAGTAAATATAAAAAAAATGCTTTTGAGAAATCAAGGGATAAAGTGTTTTTTGAGCTTTGACATTTACATAAACCCATTATCTCTTTGAAAATGGTTTTATCCGTAACAAAAAATATGAATTTGCCCTTAGTCGAAAATTTTCATTTATTGCCTTTCTACTCTGGTTTATATACCAATAAATAAAATTGAAGTGTCTGTCTGTACGTTTGTCTCGAATAGCCTCCGAAACGACTCAACGGATTACAATGAATATTTGAGGGTTTTAAAACAGGGGATTTAACTTAAATAATCGTGCATATTTCATTTAGATATATTGCAGAAGGTATCATTATAATATAAACATTAATTCTACGGGACGATTTATTCGAATACGTTCGTTCAGGTCCCCAGAAAGTGACAAGGTAAACAGGAA
Source organism: Eucriotettix oculatus (assembly GCA_034510155.1). Classification (NCBI taxonomy): domain Eukaryota; kingdom Metazoa; phylum Arthropoda; class Insecta; order Orthoptera; family Tetrigidae; genus Eucriotettix; species Eucriotettix oculatus. The sequence goes on from CM067376.1 coordinate 36,285,706, forward strand.
CCGACCTCTGTCGATCTTCCTGTAATGTATCTAAATCCTAGCTATTGTTAACTTAAGTTATTTACTTTATTAGGTTTACAAGCCTCTTTACAGCTTGTAAGAAATACCTATCCAAAAATTATTTATTTATATTTATTTATACAGATATTATTTTTACAACTATTTATTAAATATTATTACACTATTATAATTCCCCCTTTTCTTCCAGACTATAATTGGGAAAGAAACTAGCAGCAGCGGTACATTGTATGAATGCTTGTTTGAATGTGTGTGTGAATGTGTGTGTGTAAAATTCCATTTATTGTTATGTAGCCTTTATGGCAGAATATTTATGTATGTTATGGATGAATGAGTGAACAAATAAGTGACATTTAGTAATGACAGATTTTTAGTATGTTATAGGCGTAAAATATACCTGTCATCGCGGAGCAGATTCCACATGGAAGGAACTCCGACCAATAGAAGAGGAGGTTCGACCTCCAGTTAGACGTCACCGCTGCTGTGCCCAGAAAGTGAATGCATGTTGTCTATACTATTAATCTGTTTATGCTCCGAAACGGCTCAACAACGGATTTCAAAGAAATTTCAGGGATTAAAACAAGAGTTTTAATTTATATTTTCGTGTATGCTTCATTTGGATATCTTGCAGAGTTCAGAATATATTAATGTAAATATTTATAAATCCATTGAATTGTCACGGAAAGTTGGCGTGAAAACTAAATGGGAGTTATAAGTCCTATTAAACGTTTCTATACCATTCATTCCATTTATTGTGTTCTTATAAACGTGATTTTGGCATCACGAAAGAAAGAAAGAAAGAGAGAGAGAGGCACTCCATCTATTGTTGCAGTAGAATTAGCGCCGTAATTAACTTATTGTTGGCAGAGAGTTAAATTCCTGAAAAAGTAATAAATTTCTCAGGATCATCGATACGATGTACACGTAAATTGTTTTATTTGTCGCGTCAGGTAAATTTAAATATTTAGTAATTGTTAATTTTTATTGGCTCCGAAAAGTGTGAAAGCAGGACCTGTTCAAAGCCAACTACGAGTGATAAGGTTTTCTCATGAAGCGATCATAAATAAATGATAACGTAATTTTTATATATTCAATAAATTCACTTTTATCAAAATTCGGTACCTGTTTTTTCGTTTTTAGGGTGAAATTAAAAATAATTATTTCCACGCGAATGAAGTCACGGGCATAGCTAGTAATTAATATATATTTAAGACTCTTCTATATTTATGGGAGTTTTCAGTGTCAATTTTCTACTGTACTGACCTTTGTGCCATATTGTGATCTTGTGGAGTCGGATGTCGAAGTATTTGGAATTTGCCACGCCACGGAGTAAACGATAACAAATAAGTGAGGAGTTTGTCTTCTCCGCTTGCCTTGACAATACTTTGCTTTATTCTGCGTCTCGTACGAACGGGTCCGCATCTCCTGGCCAATATATTTGAATGTTTTTACTAACCAAATTTTAAAACATATATTGATTGCAATAAACAACGTAGTATTAAATGTGGTGGTTTGGTTATTCACTAAAAGCACAAAACGAGCCGCAATAATCCGGATACCAGGCACAACATCTACTGGCAATGAAAAGAGCTAGACAGAATCTAATTATGGAAAATACTCATTAAATGGATCGCCACACTTAGTGGTTAAGCGCGAGGACTCCAGGGACACTGTTGATCAAGGTAATGGTGTTATTCATTCAGCAGTCAACTTCGGCAAGGTTCCGTCCTAGATGGCGGGTAAGTTCGAAGGCATGATAAATATTTCCCCTGTTGATGTCAGACGAAGATTCAGGTACCGGATATTTGTTTTTCTTTCGTGTCTGTTCTTTAAGCTTCCCGTCCTTCCAGTTTCCATCGGACGTGCTTGTCGTTGTGTTCCGAAACCACCGCAACATGACACGGGCATCCCGCTTCTCGCAACAGGTTGACCACACTTCCTCCGACAGCCTTCTAAGGCACGACCCTGAGGTCCTTGTACCTCCTGTCCTACAACCCTCAGCGCTGACCTTCTGTGATCAAGTGGCTAGCGTCGTTGTCTCACAAAACAGAGGTCTCGGGTTCGAGTCCTGACGTCATGGCCACGGAGACTCGGTCTAAGACCCATTGGAAATCGATACCATGTTATCATTGCACATTGCGTAATGTGACATTCCGCGGTCGACCAGGTAGGTTCTGTAGAGGTAAAGAAGGAGAACAACCCTTGGCATTGTAACTACGTAATGGCAACGTTCATGTAGTGGACGAGGGGCAACGGGTTGAAAATTGCAGACATCGCGCATTGTGACCAACCGCTTGAACTTCAAGCGCTCAATCTGAGAAATCTGACTCTCCCCTGTAAATAAGCAGACTTGGATTTATAATTCCTTACCATAAGACAGAACGTAATTTAGTAAATGTCTTATATTAAGTAAATAAATTGTTATGAATTGCTTTCTCCTTCGTCCTTCTTCACATAAGTGAGCGTCCTTCTGTAATGCACCACACAAAAATCGTCCGTTCAAATTCTCTGATACGGTATGAAACAAATCACATATTGTCTATAACTGATTTAGAATGATCACTAGCACAAATTGTAATAATTTTAAAGTTACAAATACAACAAAAATTCATACATTAACTTTCAATATATTGCAGCCTCTAACCAAATGTTGATTTTCGAATCCCATACTGAGCTCCACGGCTAACATAAGTATGAATGTTAGAAAATCAGTATTAAAAATGTTCGTTTGCAACGTGGCTTTATATGGATGTGAAACGTGGACTGTAGGAGTTGCAGACAGAAAAAGGGTAGAAGTCAGCTAAGATCAAGAAAGGAGTAAGACAAGGATGCAGTCTGTCGCCCATGCTCTTTAACTTATATATACAACAGGCGTTGAAGAAAGTTAAAACGGAATATGGAAAATGAATCTTACTGCGAGGAGAAGAAATAAAATCCCTACGCTTTGCCCATGATATTGTAGTATTAGGGGAGTCAAAAGAAGGCTTGAAAACCATAATTAATGGCATGAATGTGGTCCTGGAGAAATCTTTAAATATAGTAGAAGTATAGTAAATATAAAGAGTAGGATAGTACAGGCAAGGAAGGCTTTCGTGAAATAGAGGAACTTAAGTGTGAATATTAGTAAATAATTGCTAAAAATTATCGTATGGAGTGTGGTGGTGTTACGATACGTGATCGGTAGGAGTTGCAGAAGGGAAAATAATAGAAGCCTTTGAAATGTGGTGCTAGAGGAGAATTATGAAAATCAGGAAATTCTAAGCAGAATAGTGGAAGAAAGAACAGTATGGAGGACGTTGACCAAGAGAATCGATTGATTAATATAGATAACGTTTTAAGGCCTGAGGATGTTGTTAAATTAACATTAGAGGGAAGTGAACAGAAGAGAGAGGGAAAAGACGGAATACTTTCAGCAGATTAGGGAGGATGTGGGATGGGGTTGTTTTGCAGAATTGAAAAGGCATGTGCAGACGTTAATATGTAGGGTTGCAGCAGACGAGTCTTAGGACTGATCACCACAACATCAACAAAAATGGAACTTTATGAAGTATTAAGGATATACGTCTGAAGAAAGCAGCTGATAAATTGAACCAAATAGTTGATACGTTCGTCTAAGCATTCATTAAACTCGAAAACCACTTCACAGGCCATGGAGTCTCTGACCAACCCCCGCCAACTAGGCAACTCAACAATACCGGCAGATGAACTTCACTATGTCAGAAGTCTCTAAATTGAAACACATGTTAGAACCCCGAGGAGAACATTTTTATTTTTTCTTAAAATTATGTGTAGGTTTGTTACTATCATTAGAATAATTTCAATTATATCAAAAATAGGAAAGAAACGTTTAAAATTATTGCTGCCTCAAATTATAACAACTGTGTTTCTTTCTATTAAGAAAATGAAATAGTAAAAAAATAGATTAATAGAGAAGCAACATGGAGTGCAACAGAGATTGAATCAATCCGTAATGAAGAGAGAACAATGGAAAGGGACTCTAAAATCAGTTTACTGCAGATCACGCGTAGCTTTTCCTCATTAAGTTGAAGTTATTTCGTCGTGGCGTGGCCTGATGACAATGTCGTACTTTATCCTCCATTGTCCCCAGCCTCTGTCCTCGCATAATCTAATTACCATCCATGACGCAGGTTATCGTCGTCCGCCCTGCTATTGTGGCTCGAGGTGGTGGTGATTCCTTTAAGTCATCCTTGTCCACAAGGCGGCTTCCGTCTCTTCTTCTCTCGTCGTCTCTATCCCTGTTACAAATCTCCGCAGAGAACTGGAGAAACAAAAGCAAAAGTTGAGGTAAGGTTCCATCCTTTACAGTCTAAACCAATATTTCTTACTACACTGTACCCAGAACGGACTGTAAATGTATTTAAAGGTTCGTTATTACGCTCTGTATCACAATATAAAACACAATGACGTGTTTCACAACTTGTAAAACAGATCAATAAATGTAAAATAAATTTATCAGCCAATAAACTCGAAATAATAAAGAATTAATGTAATTCTCATGAAAGTACAATAAATAGAGAACTACGTTGGGACACGCATATTATTATTAATAAAAAAGACCTAAATTAAATTATTTTTCTGCTCTCCTTAAGACCTGAAATGCATTGTGATATTTCAAAACATGTTTGAAATATTGTAGTAGAACTTTGGAATCATGCTTCAGCAATGTCATTAAGAGTTTTTCTCTGCTGTATATTTATAATTTGTTCTATAGATTCACCTTGAGGCACATTTTTAATTAATGTAGTACCTGACGACGGTTCAAAGTTGGGTCGAAATTATATACTCCTTTTATTGTACTTTGAAATTCTCTAACTTAATGTAAATCTAGTTCTACATCAACCCTCGGAGACCGATACAATTTTGATATGAAACATAAGTGCTACATGTGTCAATAACCTTGCAAATCAATTTGGAATTTGATTATAACCTGTTTTAGAGTCAAAGTTTGCTTACAAAACGTTTCGACAATAAGCTCCGCCATCGTCGTCAGGAAGACAGCCTAACTTTTATGGTTTCACTTATGATTGTAATAAATATCTATATAACATGTAATAAAAATTGTACTAGTTTTCGCAATTAAAAAACAAAATTTATTTTTCACACCTTAAAAAGTTCCAATGATAGGAACGAAGCATTGTGTTAAACTCTCGTTAATAAAAATTTCTTCCTACAATTCTAACAAATTTGGCCACCATTAATTTCTTGTATTAATATTTTTTACTGTGTTTAAATTATTAGATGGCTTAATAATATCTCGTATACTGTAACGGTCAAACTAATGTATAAGTTAGTACTGTATATAGCGGTGAAAATTTTCGGCCAAAAATTGTCAGAATTAAAATTGTTTATTATTTAAATTACATCACTACGGTTCGTTCCATTATTTGGAACCTCCTCAGATGATATAAAAATAATCCAAAAGTTGTATAATATAAAATTGCACAAAGATTTATTTGTAAATTTACAAATGAATCTTTGTGCAATCTTATATTATACAACTTTTGTATTATTTTTGATTGTTTTTCTATCACCTGAGGCGGTTTTAAATAATGGAACGAAACGTAGTGATGCAATAATTAATAAAGAATTTTAATTCTGACAAATTTTGGCCGAAATTTTTCACCTTCATTAATAGAGGTACAGTCAGAAAATGATAGAAGTATAAAATTTAACATATTACTAAGGTTGATAACAGGTAACTTATCATTTTCTTATTTAATTTTAACCAATATAGTTTTTAAATTTATATTTGTAAACAAAATTTGATGAATTAGAATTTAGTTATGGTCAATTTTTCAGTTTAATACTAGTGTGTTAGAAATCATGGTTATATATAATTATAGTTACTTGCTCCCAGGGCCATTTGTATTCAAGGTAATATTTAGCCGTCCAAAAAAGTTCTTCCATTTTTGACCGCTCTTCTGCGTCTCCTTCAACAGTCCAAATCTTATGGCCTTCACCTGATTGCAGCACCTTTGTCTCGGTCTTCCGCGAGGGCGGAATCCTTCAGGATTGATTTCCGTCACCTCATTCAGCAAATATCCGTCCTCTGGTCTTAGTACTCGCCCTGCACATCGGATTCTTCTGCATTCAATTTAACGCATTACATCAGCATTTTCTTCTTCTTCCTTACCCTATTTATTTTATAGGCCAGGATTTTCCCTAAGACTTCATGCTCAGAAATTATAAGCTTTTCTCACGTTCGCTGTTTAGTTTCTAATGTTTCTGAACTATATAACAATATTGGACAAGTTATTGTCTTGTATAGTCTCATTTTTACAACAGTTTTGAAGAATGTTGCATGTGTATACGCAGTTATTAGCTAAATTTAGTCTGTTTTGTAACTCCAGTTCCTCTGTATTCCGACTTAATATGATTAGCCTACAGTATTTTAAATTCGTCAACTTTTTTTATAATTGTTCAGACTGTACCTCGAATAATGAAGGCGAAAAATACTGGCCAAAATTAGTCAATATTAAAATTATTTATTTATTAAATTGTAACACGACGTTTCGTTCGTTTGTTTGGAACCTCCTCAATAGAAAAATAATCCAAAAAGTTTTATAATCATTGATTGCACAAATATTTATTGACAAATTTGTACTTGAAGCACGAGCTGCCTCCGAGGTTTGTTATTGAACGACTGACCAAACAAAGGAACGAAACGTCGTGCTACAATTTAATAAATAAATAATTTTAATTCTGACTAATTTTGGCCGTAATATTTTGCCTTCATAATTCGTCAACTTGTTCAAAATCATATCCGTCAATCACTTTTCCTGTATTCTACAACACACACGGCGGTGTATTACACGGAAATGTAGGCCATGACGTCATTTAGAGACATTCAAAATGGCGGACTGCTTTATAAACAGATGGATCTGACAGGATTACTTTTCCAGCGTCGTCTCATTGCCTCCTGTGGATTAACAACTGCAGCAGGAACAGCGACGCTGGTTTAGTTATGCAGACGACAGCGGCACAAACTTGGCAATGTTCCTTACATAAATGAAACACGTCGTCACTGTCAAATCGTTCACCAATTCTGTCGCGAAACTTAAGAAGAATGAGATCAGGAAAGATTTTTTGTGGTGATCCTGAAACATGCAGCTTCTCTTTAATAACATAAGGAGGGAACTCAAAGGGGGATGTGGAAGGTAGTTAAGGTAGACTAGAACCCCCGGGCTATAGTTTAAGGATCCTACCCGGTGTTTTATCTAAATCAGATGTAGCGAAAACCCTAGGAAACCTGCTTAAGGTCGGTTGGGCTGCTGGATACTATTCTCACGTCCTTACGAATAATATGAGAAGCGTTAGCTGTAGGGTCGCAGCATTCCCTTCTCCGTGTCTTCACTAGATTAAGGAGGCAGATGGCCCACTGATCCCATGGGAGCTGCGGACAACTCTTATCGGATGCCCAAGGTCTTCGGCCTCGGTACATATACATTGTAAAATAGACTAAGGTGCTTCGGCATGTGACAACCTCGAAGAAAATCAGAGACATTACGAGGCATCTCCCAAAGGTGAGCTCCGTAATAAATCTGTCTCCGAGAGAATGCTCCCACAGGCATTTTCATGTAATGTGTCTGGTTTACAACGAAAAGAGTAAAAGTGCGAGAAATAAGGAGAAAGAGATAAAGTGACAAAGAAAACACAGAGAAAGGGACGGAGAAAAGCAAGGTCTAACGAGAGAGATAAAGAGAGTTATGAACTAATGAGAGAAACGGTTGACAAAGAGAGAGAGAGAGAGAGAGAGAGAGAGAGAGAGAGAGAGAGAGAGAGAGAGAGAGAGAGGGGAGGAGAAGGAGGGATGGCGGGAGTGAGAAAGAGAAATAAATATAAACAGAGAGATATAATTAATGATTAAAAAAGAGTATGACAGTCTAAAAGAGATAAAGAAAGAGATAAAAACAAGAGGAAAGAGAAATAGGGGACAACATTTCATGGAAAGAAAGACAGGGATTAAATGAGAGGACAATGAGAGAGCTCCATAAAAGAAATAGAGATAAATACACAGAGAGATATAATTAATGACAAATAGAATGAGACAGATGAAGTGAAAGAATGCGGAAAGATTCCCACAGAGATAAAAGCAGAGATAAGTGAAAAAAAGCGAATAAGGGAAAATTAAACAAAAGACAAAAAAATTAGTTTTGAGTCGTAAACCCTTAATCCTATTTTCTTCGTTTCTCTAATACGTTTTTGGTTAATGCCTTTACATATTCTAGACTTTCTGTTTTTGATTTACGAAATTTTGTAATTTTATTCACTGTAAAGTACTTTCATTATACTCTCAGTATTTGGACACAATTTATTTTATCATTAATATATATGTTTCGTGATTGATGTTCTGCGATTAGGATAACTTTTGATAACGACTCTATGACAACATTGGTTCGTTGTATATAATTCACTTGAGATGATACACAAAATTTTTGGGATAACCGTCGTGAACTTGTAACCTAACTACTGAAGTATATTATTGTCTGACTGAGGTCGCTATTTAAAATTCTGTAAGGACATTAACTATTTTGTCAAGGTTACATTTATAATATCTCTGACTGCCTTATGTACCTGATTACGAACCATATCTATGGAATATAATCTGGTACATATCTCTGTTATTCTGTATTTCCCGAGAAATTTTGTGATACACTTTATTGTTGTCTGAATACAAGGAATTACAAGGAGTTACATCCTGCATGCACACAACATTTCTTAACTGTATGCACAGCAACGTAACGATGCTGATGACGTCAGGGCAGGCAATCCTAGAATCGGCCGACATGAGCTAACGATCATCTCGTCGGTCTTCTTGGCGCGTGTGATGACACAACCAGGATCTCCTGTGGCCTGCATCGAGGATGTGGTTTCATCCATCAATGCCTCGTTTCAATCGACATGAGCGACCAACACGAGTACATGCAATGTGTGGTTAATTTCATTCCTTTTCTTTTTCCTCACTTACATTTAATTTGACCGCACGAGAAAGTCCGTAAGGATAACGTGAGTTTGATTGTTTCATAAATAGGGACTGTAATATTTTCTTCATCACAGCACGCCCATTTAGCAAGATGAAAAAAAGAACGATGTTATGTAATGACGTGGTCGGTGTAATATATCCTCTTAATTATTGTCATGGTGACAACGACTTTTCGGTTAGAGAGATGTCTTGTTTCCCGAGGAGCGAGCGAGGTTAGTCTCCTTCAGGTGGCACCACAAATTTTGGCAGGTGACCATGTTCGTGCATAGAGTAACACAGCGGCACTTCAAAGGCCACTCACAGCTCCAAGGCCATGAAATAATGTGTAAGGTTAGGAGAGACGACGGTCAAATACTGATCCCGACTCGCTTTCACCCTCTAAGACAAGAAAATATAAAACCAATATTTATCCCTCATTATCCTGGATGTTTGAGTCGTCATGGTCGCGAGGACCGGGATTAAGGCTGCTGGGGAATTGATACACTGACCATTATCACCCAAAATTCGAAATCTGTCACGCCAGATGACAGTCCGCAGCCGCCTCGGTAGGCCTAGGCCCTCAAGAGGGCTGTTGAGCCATTGGAAGAAGAAGACGAATTTATCTCTCATTAATTGTAAACATAAGAAATAAATTAGCCAAAATACACAGAAAGAAGAGTCGTTTTATTTCATTTCAACTCGATAATTACATCTCATGAAATAAAAAAGAGAAGAAAATATAAAGTTCCGCCCAACTCCGATACATCTCCAGAAAATACTACTTATACCTAAATTAATATAAAATTGTATGTTTTCCTAAGTATGCAATTTTTTTTATTAATGAGTTTATTGAAGCTGAACTTGAATTTAAATAATGAAAGTAAAGAAACTAACAATCTCAACTATTGTAACTAATGCCAAATGAATCCCTAAAATATATTAACCGATGAGACCCTAAAATTGGGGTGAATAATATAAATAAACACGAGGTAGTGTATAAATAGAAAACAAGTAAATAATTTAAAGAACGAAAATGCTTTAACGGAAAGCAACATTACGATCGTAGCGAGCGTATTAAATTTTATTGAATTTATGAAAATATTGTTTTTTAATCGTACTTGAAATGCATTAATGGGGATTTCTTGGCCTCAGCAATGCACGGGCATAAAGGAGCGGAATATCCAACGGGCGCAAATAAAAAGAAATATTTTTACTTGTTTTCCTCAATCCGTGGTTATGGGGAAGTGTTTTTCATTATTATTGTTATATTATGGGATTTTATTCTCCAATTTAATTTCTGTTAAATAATAATTTTTCTGACCTAAAATTTCTAATTTTATTAAATTATCATTTATTTATCATTTTCAAATTGTCTATTACATACATTAAGATATATTCAACAACCCATGAAAATAGATTTTTATAATTAAAAATGTGAATAAAATTTTAATTTATATTATAGTGCTACTTGTTGACACTTATTTGTAAACTGTTCAGTGTGTGTCTGAAAAGTTTGTCGTGATGTTATAAATGTTTCCTCGGAATAATTAAATATATTAATTTTATTTTATGTAACTTTTCCATCTTGTTGATTTTTTATTAAAATCACAAACGAGGAGGTTCTAAATAAATAGAGGAAGAGCGAATAATATGGAGAACGTTGAACAAGACAAGTGATAGATTAATAGTAAACGTTTTGAAGCATTAGGGTCTTCTAAAATTAGCATTAGTGGGACGTGTGTGGCTAATGTATGGAATATGCAAAGCAGATTAGGGAGGATGTGGGATGTTTAACTATATATAGAACAGGCGATGAAGAATATTAAAACGGAATATTAAAATGAAATCATACTACAAGGAGAAGAAATAAAAAAATACGCTTTGCCGACGACATTGTAGTATGAGGGGAATCAGAAGAAGAATTGGAAACCATAATAAATGGCATGAACGGAGTCCTGGAGAAAGAGTTCAATACGAGGATTAGTAGAGGGAAAACCAAGGTAATGGAGTGTAGTTTGGAAAACAGTGGAATAACAGAGGGTGTTATATTGAGAAGGGATATTTTGACGGAAGTTAAGGAATACTGTTTCTTGGGAAGCTTAATAACTAGGGACGGTTGAAGTATAGTAGACATAAAGAGTAGGATAGCACAGGCCAGGAAAGCTTTCGCGAAAAAGAGGGATTTACTTACGGGTAATATAAGTGTGAATATTAGGAAATCGTTGCTAAAAATGTTCGTATGGAGCATGGAAAGGAAAATAATAGAAGCCTTTGAAATGTGGTGCTATAGGCGAATGCTGAAAATCACATGGGTGGATAGAGTAACTAACGACGAAGTTCTAAACAGAACAAGTGAAAAGCGAACAATGTGGAGTACAGTAACCAAGATTAGGGATAGATTAATAGGACACGTTTTAAGGTACAAGAGTCTTGTAAAATTACTATTAGAGGGTAGTGTGTGGGGTAAGAACAGAAGAGAGAGGCCAAGGATCGAATACGATAAGCAGATTAGGGAGGATGTGGTTTGTGCTTCTTATGAGGAAATGAAAAGGTTTGCGCAGAATGGTTTAACATGGAGGGTTCCATCAGACCAGTCTTAGGACTTAATACCACAACCTTCCTTTTATTTGTTACGTTTTGTAATAATCTTATTACACTAGAGTGATAGTTGAAGGATGAAGAAATGAGTGTCGTTGGTGCTGATATGTTAGTGTTACGTGTATGGATTAGTATCTGTGTGTTTTGGTGGTTTTGATGATAATTGATTGGCTTAGGTCTGCAATTTCCACAAAAATGAAACAATGCATCCTTTCATGGACTTAGAAGAACCAGAGGTGTGTTTTAAGCCGAGCCGCCGGGATATAGCAGCTAGGAATACGTATTATTGTAGGTGGACTTAAATAATTAATCATTCCTTCCTTCCTCCTTGGCTCTACAGCCTATTGAGGGCCTGGGCCTACCGATCGACTGCGGACTGTCATAATTAATAATTCACTAAATAATATTGTCTTTAATATATGACGATGCTTTGACTTGTCCTGTTTCCCCACTAGTTGACTAATGGATTCAAAAATCCTAAATTTTTAAAAACTGATTGTTGAAATCGCTGTGACGTTAGGACCTAGGACAGTGGTCCTGTGATCGCAGTATGTGTTTCAACTTGTTTTGTATAAACTGGAGGATTAAGCAGTGGTTCTTTAAATGTCGATAATTAAATATAGGACGAGTTTAGCGCTGATCAGGACGTTTGGTAAGTTTTTACGACGTGTGTGGCTTTGGGGAGGACTGCAGCAGGATGTGTGGCCTGGATTTGGGCAGATGGCGTGCCTTACGTAAGTTGTCGTGATGCAAGGCGAGTGAGTGCTTGGATGGCTGAGCATCTGTGCTACACTTGGCACTGCTGGCCGTGGGTCGGATCCATGCTAAGTGGCCTTGACAGTCTCTCTTTCTTACTCAAATGCAGTGAAGCTGCTCTTTCAAAAAACAGGATGAGAGAACCCGCAGTAAACAAGTTGTAAAAACCAATGGCGTAAGCTCGGTCAATGGAAGCGAACGTTGTGAAAGGACGGACATTGCTACTTAACACATCGGTTCCTCTCAAAGAGAATTGGCCCATATTCCACTCCGGCGGTTAGACCAATACTTTTCTCAGTTCCATCATCGGTTACCTTCATCTTCGAGCCCTGTAGTTTTAGATTAAATGAAGAATTAGTTTCTAATGCATCCCTGAATCGTAGTCATTAACGTGTTTTTCCGATGATCCACTATTACGTGCTCTCTGGCCAAGCATAAATTATTAAATGGTCCTGTAGAAGCAAGACAAATTCCACCTCAACGCAGCACACGAGACGACTTCAGCTACACCACGTTCTACGTCATCACACCTACAGCTCATCTGGACGAAGAATATACACACTCTGCTATTTAATATGAGCACATAAAGTAACAATTCTCTTGCGTGTGTTTGTGCTGAGATTGAAGTCTGAGTCAGTTCTTTTCTACACGTGTCGGAACGTTGACCTAAGTATTCCTTACTCGACAGTCCCTGACTTGCATTTCTCACTTCTCCCATTTAAGGAGTTTGTTATAAATAATACTAACTTCTCCCTCCACTCCTAAGCTTAAACTCCGCCCTAATACATTTATAACCTAGATCCGTTCCCTTCCAGGCCTGAGTAATGAATGAATTTAATTGGCCATCCCTTCTCCTCACAGTTTCAGCGTTCTGACAGCGTGTTGGTTAAACCAAGTGTGGTGTTCGTTTTTGCTTGCACCAACAAAAATATTTTTGTACAATCAAATTGTTAAATAATAATAAAAATGTATTTAATTTGAATATTCCATTTAATTATAATATTACGTTATCAAATTTCCAGAAGAAATCTAACTCAAATTAAATTTTAGTGAAAATATAAATTTACGAGTAAAATTTAATCAAATTGGCTCAGTCGGTAAAGCAAAAAGAATAATCTACGCAGCTTCTAAATGGCTGCTCCCGGGAACGCGGGTGACGAACGATATAATTGTATTAAAAATCGCGAATCAACGAGAATGGTTTAAGTGGAAAACCGGGTTAAAATGCCGTTACCAGATGTTAACAATGGCCTGGTGACGTCGTTCCTGGTTTGCCGTGCAGGATGTTCCTTCGCTGAACACGTCTCCTCTAGCGCCTCTTCTTCAGCTTAAATCTCTATCAAAATGTCCTCTTTTTGTCTTCCGTACTACAAAACAAAATCTTCTTTCTCGAACAATGGCGAAATTAACTTTTCTGCATATTGTTTCCTCCACTCTCTCTCTCGCCCCGACCTTCTCAGGAGAGCTCCCCGAACCAACTGTTGAATCTACAATGCACTCCAGGCAATCAACAATGTTGCAGACGGTGACGTTTCCCGCCTACTCGGCCCCACCAAACCATTCTCGTTTATGTCCTGTGTACGCTAATAACAAAAACTAAATTATTTTTGCTTTACCCGATGAATGTAAGGGTTATGAATCACCACACAAGTATAAAAAGTCCAAATTTTGTGAATTAAGGACAAGTTCTGTGTAACCTTCTGACGCCGTCTCTATGCCACTCTGGGCCTCTGATTGTCTCAAGTATTTGTCTTTGAACTAGGCTGTAGTTTTAAAGAATAAATCTCTTTTACTTCTTATTGAACTTATGCCTTATTCTTTCACTCACCACACTAATTGATGCTATTCTAGAGTACGACCTAGCTTGTTCTCCGAACCCTTCCGAAGATTCTTATATTCATCAATACTTTGTGAAATATTTTGATACTTGAAATATTTCTGGTGGCAGCGATAAAAAACCTACCGAACAACGGAAAAATAAAAATTTAATATTTCAGCTACAACGCTGACTGGAGTAGTTATCTCTGCACTTCGGGAGAAGACAAAGAAGAGAAAACGTCACGCAGCAGCAAAATTAGTGCACACTGGCTTTTGAATTATATAACGTTCTTTGCTATTAATACGCCACAGTTGTTCTCAAGTATTCAAGACTAACGCATTGCACTTATATAGAGTCGTTATCGTGACCGCTTCTAAGCGCATAGCGCTTAGCCATATTAATCTCTACATATGCAAGCACTTAACATTAACTTGCATATCAACATTATAATTACAAGTTTGATAAAGAATTTCTTGTTCTTTCGTCGTATTCGATCATAAATAATATTTATTTATTTTTTCCCTGTATAAGAAACAGAGTCGTGCCGCCACAGTCCATGTACTCTCAGAGACCTCTCGTGAGTTTGTACACCTGTAAGAAACTCGGTTTATTCCATTATATTTGTTATCAAGGGAAGACTATCTGTCTGATTGTGACCGTACATCTCTCTGGCCGGTTCTCTCCAGTCTTAACAACAACACTCTGATTTCTCCTGGTTTCAATTACAGATCTTCCCACCTGTGCCCCTCTCTCCTCTGAGAGGCGGGAGGGAAGTGAATGCCTGTGCCACGTGTCTTTGTGGGTGTGCAGTGACCGTTGTATCTTCGATCACGCCTCTCTTCCTTGGCGATGGCCAACGTACAAATTGGCATCGTCATCGTTTGCATTCGCTTCGCGTTCATGTATCGGGGTCCAAATTTGCCTGGATGCTCTAATGGGAGGAGATACACCCGCCATCAACGTCCTCGGTCCATCGCCCTCATCGTTTCGTAATGTGTCCATTTCCACGTAACGTAGTGTCATTACACCATTCCGCGCGAAGTTGTTCACATTGGCTGATCCACCTGTATAGAAGAAAATCTTTTAGAGTAATTTAGACCTTCACTATTGATAAATCTATTACACTTGTGAAAAAACATTTTCATAAATGTTTGCCCTTGCATCATTACTACCAACATCAACTCTAATTCGTCATCTTAAAAAATGCGCAAGGAATGTTACGATTGACATTTATCTTACGCATTTCGATTACGGATTTTAAATTCTAAATCGGATAAGAAGTTAGTAATTATCAAAATATTACTAATATTATATTTAAACTCCAAATTGGAATGTCTACTAGTGTGGCGTTACTCTTGTTTACACCGAAAAAATATTATTACAAGAAAAATTTGTTGAATAAAATAAGTATATTGAATTTTAATATAATAAATTTAATTATGATGATATAATCGAAACTATGGTAACACAATATAAAATTATTTACAAAAGATTAATACAACTCAAAGTAACTGTTTAAAAATAAATAAAAAAATTACGAAAATTGAAGTATCCTATGCTATGTCGGTAAAGCAAAAAAGAATCTACGCAGCTTCTAAAATGGCTGCTCTTGGGAACGCGGGTGAAAAACGATATTAATGAAATAAAAACAATCGCGCTTCAAGCGAGAATGGTTTTCAAGGAAAAACCCGGGTGAAAATGCCGTTACCGGATGACGGTGACGTCGTTCTGCGTTCCTATTCGTACGCCGGCTGCTCCTTTGCTGTATCACGTCTTCTACTGATTAAGATCCTCTACTGCTTCTCCTTCAGATTAAATCCGCATCAAATGTTAACTTTTTATTTTCTGTACTCCCACCGAATGAATCTCTCTTCTCGAAACGTGCAGAAACGAATTTTATAAATGTTGCCTGTTCTGCCTCTGCTACCTCTCTGCGCCTCTCTCAGGTCGATTCCCTGCACCATCTGCAACGCCTCTCTCAGGCAGACTATTAAAATAAATTATTTTTGCTTTACCGATTCAACGTGGGGGACATGAACCACCACACTAGAAGTTTGGAAAATATCTGTTACATTCAAATCTTACAAGGCACGTTTGATCTTCATAGTGTGGTGAAATCTTGTATCTCTTTCATGGGTTTAAGATTATTTACTGTTCTCTTTAAATTCAAAACTTTCTATATTACACATAAAATGCGTATTGGATTAAATTTTTAAAAGTTTATGAGTAGTTTTTGGAAGAATATTAACTAGTATAATGTAAATCTTTAAGTGGCCTCTACAAATTTTTATTGTAACCTGTAAAGTGCTGAAGACTTATAAAATACATCGTGAACCACTAAAAAATGATGAGATTAATTTATTTCTTCACGGTGTCATCAAAACTTAAATAGAAAACAGGCGATGAAAATTTTTTAAAAAGACTATGAAAAATCAATCATACTGAAAGAAAAATAAATAAAAGCCCTATGGTTTACCAATGATATTGTAACACTAGGGGAGTCAGAAGAAGGCGTGAGGATTAATAGAGGGAAAATCAAGTTAATGGAAAATAGTGGAATAACAAAGTGTGTAATGAATGGGAACAGATATTTTGTAGTAAGTTAAGGATTTCTGCTACTTTGGCAGCATAATATCTAGAGTAGGATAGCACAGGAAAGGAAGGCTTTCGCAAATAAGATGAATTTAGTTACGTCTAATATAAGTATGAATGTTAGGAAATTATTACAAAAATGTTGGTATGGTGTTATATAGGTACGAAACGTAGATGGTCGGAGTTTCAGAAAGGAAAAGAATTGAAACTTTCGAAATGAGGTGCTACAGAAGAATTCTAAAAGACAGATGGGTGGATAGAGTTATCAAGCAGGAAGCAAAATAAGAGAAGAGAGAAGGGATAGACATAATAGGGTCTTGTAAATTTAGCAGTAGAGGGAAGTGTGCGTGGGATAAGAACAGAAGAGGGAGTTAAGGATGGAATACGCTAAGTACATTAGAGGGGGCGTGGTAGTTTTGTAGAAACGAAAAGGGTGGCACAGAATACGTTAGCATGGATGATTACCTCAGACCAGTCGAAGGATTAACAACTACAACAAAAAACAATATGAGATAAAAAATAATTGAATAACCCTTGTTTTTCAGTGAACTCAGTATGAAAATAATTACCTACCATTTGCTAAAATTAATAACCTGACGTAGAAAATAATTACACAAATAATATTTGCTGGCTGAACTATTGAAATAATAATTATTAAAACGTATAATGGTATTAGGCTTTATTAATATAAAATTAAAAACATTAATTATTTAAAAATAATTAAATTTTAACAGCCAAGGATGAATTTTAGTTTTGTCACTTACGGAATAGAATAAAAACGAATCAAATGAACGATAACATAACGTTAAGCTTTCTCACGCACTTACAACAAATACCATGCTGTACAAGAACAATTCTTCAAATTCAATTATGATCTAAACCCTATTTGAAGTTATATTCTTATGATTAAATTATTCTTCCACCTATACCTGCTTTAACAGTACTTCAGTGTCCTGCTTCTCCCCATCCCTCTCTTAAAAGGTAAAAAGGAATCATCTCGACAGAACCTGCAATTGAACCAGATACACGTGATTGGTATGCCCAGCTACACTCGTGGCGAATAACTAAATAGAGGAGCTCTGGCCCAAGGATCCATTCCCAGTTATGTCAAGAATTTTTCATCTTAATCATCTTTTAATTTGCAAAGCTTCGAAGTTTATAAACAAATTTTCTTTAGAAATCAGTTAGTCGGAAAAGAAATATTTTGTCACACAATTTTATCCGAATTTCATTGCCTCGCTGGTCTCGAACAACGCGCAAGTAATTCAAAACTCATACGCACCACAATTTGGATAGAACGACACCACAGGTTACCTTGGTTACCTGGCAGTATAAAACCTGAGAAATGTGGTGAGTTATCGGTGCAGCGTCAGCGATCTTGTAGATGCTGCGTGTAGTTAACGTCTTTCTCTCTCTCTTTCTTCTCGATGATTTATTACATACATTCTTTCCAACTGCTTTTAAGTCTATTTATCGTTTCTCCAGTCGACAGGTACCACAAGACAGAAGGAATGAGGCACATGGCGGAGCTTGAACCGTTGGTGACTGTCTTAAGCTGATAATAAGTGCCTTATGGTTTCCCTCGTTCGGGTGCCAAATTTTGTAATAGTTTAGACGTCCTTTCACCTTCAGTCGTCAATTAGTTATAATTTAAACTTATTCACCCCTTAAGTTTGACGTCATTTTCGTAATAATTCATGTTTTATATTTATGTTGGACGCCAGTGAAATTATTTCGACCAGTCTAAATCATGAATATCGTCATGATAACGCAATCTATAGACATGAGATTCTCTGTCTGGGGCTGACTGATGAATTTATTAAACTCAATACCACTCGTTGTAGGATAATCAAAAATTTAATTTTAATTAGTACATGGCTACATAAACTTTACTTACTTTATTATTATTATTTACGAATCACTAATGGATACATTACATTTTATTTAGAGACATTGTGTGTACATCCGTTGCCCCCTTGCTATTAAACCCAAGTTACCCCTCCCCAAAGCACTTAATCCTCTCTCTGGCTTTCACTTTCTGCCTCCCTGGTTCTCATCTGTTTTCGACTTCACTCAGCCGCTACGTTCAAAATTAAGTGGTGGTCATACGATGCGGGAGTGGGAGGGTCGACAGATGGCGTTGTGCTTATTGAGGAATATATGAGGATGGGTTCAGCGGGCGTGATAGTAAGGTGGGTTAGGATGTGCCTGAGTGTTCTGAGGGAAGGATTAGGAGTATTATTTGGAGCCGACGAATGTGTAGAGGTGGAAGAGCATTTTTGTGAAGTTGTTGGATCGTGTGGATGGTGTGATTGAGGGC
Organism: Eucriotettix oculatus; assembly: GCA_034510155.1. Lineage (NCBI taxonomy): Eukaryota > Metazoa > Arthropoda > Insecta > Orthoptera > Tetrigidae > Eucriotettix > Eucriotettix oculatus. The sequence goes on from CM067376.1 coordinate 36,304,792, forward strand.
GCTTTTAATTGGGGAGGTTATGGATTTGGTGATTAAGAAGTTGAATTTTCTGAGGTACCAGGGAGAGTTTGTAATGGTGCGCAGGGTTATGTTTACTTTTCCGTTTAGAAGGGGATATATGGTTCTTAATTTATGGTTTATGTTGGAGAGGAGAATATTAATGTGAGTCTTCGATCAGAGATTTGAATCAAACATGAGTCCTAGATAGGTGGTTTCTGTTTTTATAGGTAAACTCTATAAGAATATGGAAGTTGATCCATCTATTGTTTAGCGCGAAATTACTTGTAAATTTAATGAAAGTCTTATTTAAGTAACAATATATTGTAAGTCAATTTTATTTTTACAATTTAAAGATTATAAGATACGTTTACAGCGTCAATGAATGAATGAATTTATTGACACTGCAATTGAGTAACACTCGGTGGCAGTTACAAAAATAAGCTTAAAATAAGGATAGTTACAAATAATAATATAAATTACATCTTAAAGATAAAAAAAAGTTTTCATTGTTCAGATGTTTTTTGGTCGCACTACACTTGCACTTCACGATCACTTACACTTCCTAATTCTTCCCTGAAATACGTTGCTATTGGGAGGGAATGTATCAAAAACTTCTGCAGGTAAATTGTTCCAATCACTTATAGTCCGATTTAAAAATGAATATTTTCCAACGTCAGTTTTAAATCTACTCTGCCCATTTTTACAACTAAGATTCCATCTACTGAAATAATTTACTTCTAAAAACTTTGACGCAATATCCTCCCAGGATAAAGCGTACGCTTTAAAAAGAGCCCAGAGACGTAAACGTTTTTCTAACATATTCCAACCTAATTGATGAACCTTCTCATTTTCATGACCAGGACACCGCTTAACAAATTTTGCCGTCCCCCTCTGTACCCTTTCCAGTGTCTCGAACTGATATTTTCGGAACGGATCCCAACAAATACAGCCGTATTATAATACTGGACGCACAAGAGATTTAAACGCAAATTCCCATGTTTCACAGTTTTATTTTTTCTAAACCCGCATGAAATGAATCAACACATCTCGTTAATATTACAATATTATTATTTTTCATAAAATGAAAAAGCTTTGTTTGTAAGTGTAGCAACCAGTGTAATTGATCGCGCGAAGTATTACACGTTGTTGTTCAAAACTAACAGCCTTAAACGCTGAAAGGATACAAAACAAATTGCCGTGTCAGTAAATAAAAATTTACAATCTTGGTTATTTTTTTATATTTCTTTTCCCGCGAGCAAATTATAATGAAGTGACCCGTGGGAAGGAAGGGAAGCCCTGTCCATCACTTCGTCAGCTTTCCAGGAACGGATTCCAGTTGCGGCTTCGAGATTCAGATCCCTATCAGCGATGCTGCATCTCAATACAACACGAGCCTGACTTCCTCAACCTGCAACCGCAGACGAAGGCTCGGCTCGGCATGACGTGACCACTACGTACTGTACCATCATCCCAAACCAAATAAGAAAAAAAGAACGCAAAACTTAGACAGATATTAAGATGAAAAAAGAATTTCAAAAAAACAGCGGAGATGCAATTGCATTTCATGCTCTTCCTTTTTTTCTAAAAAAAGAAGACACGTCTTTCTTGATTCATTTCTTGAGACTTTTTTGGGGTGGTGGAGGGGTCTAGCGTGACCAGCTTCATAAATAAGAAGGAAAGGTTACTGATACCAACATTGCTTGGTCTATTAATTGCCAAATAATTGATTTGATTAAGTGGGCTGGAATACTGAAGAAGAAAGATAATAGGAAGTTTTAGGTAACTTGGGACTCGGCTCTGTGAGTGAAATAGAATTTCTGGATAGCTTGGATCGCTGATAGGGTTTCACCCTACAGAATTAGTGGAAATAAACTAAAGATTTATTTAACACAGAGGAGTAATACTTTTCCAGATCAATTAGTTCCCTCCCTGTGTATAATCTAAACTCATTTCAGTTAGGAAAGGAGAAATCATAGGGATTACTTGAAAACAACAAGAAAACTGTCGAGTTGATGTCAAAACCGGTGTAATGTGAGTCACAAAATTTGATAATGACATTAAATATTAAGAAAAATTTGCCATCATGACACTGTCGTGGGTGTATTCGGTTTACAAAGGATGATGAAACCGTACTGTGAATACATCAATAAAATCACCAGAAATTACAAAAGAAAATGGTATAATATTGTGAAAAAACTCAATTTGAAGACGAGAACAAAATCTTTAAGTCGAAGCTCAACACTTCAAGTAGTGTAATAAATGAATAAACAGGACGCAGTCCACAAAGACATAATTGTCCATATGTCTAATTCTGTACTCTTTTATCCATTTAAAAATTTATCTGATAAAGTCCACAAATATGGAAGAAACATCGTAATTGTAAGGAATAAAAATTAATTAATTTTTATGACAAACTGGCTGTAATTTTTTATTTTACTTAATGTCTGATAATTGATTTTTAAATTCTAAACTAATTAACATTAATCGGTTGATAAAGCACCCGATGATATTGAATGTAGCCTATTACTATAAGAAATGTCTTACGCATGCGCTTTTTCTTTATACCGGATCCTCCATTATATCCGATGGATTATTTCGAATCCTATTCAGGTATTTTCTAGCCCTGAATGTAGGCAGTCACTTATTAGCATTGTGCCTTCTCATTTCTACCACTTCCTCCATTGAAAATATGTTTAAAATTAACTGAATTAAAACTGATAGGTTGAATGGAAGCGAACGGTTGATGTTTATTTCTTTTCCCAAAAATATCAATATGTTATGGTAAAAGAAGCATTAAGTAGCACTAAACTTCAACCACTTTAATCAAAACAGTAACTATTAAGTATTAATTTTACTCTAATTTATGTACGTCTATAAATTTCCCTAGGTAAGTGAAGTATTTAGCAACTACTTTGAAGTACTTCAATCACTTTAAACTATATAATAAAAATTAAGTAACTCTAAAGTAGTTTGTAATTGAAGAATTTTGTTATGTTTGAGGAAAGGCAGAGGTAGTAAACAACATGGATATAAGCTTGTTTCCGGAAAGGCAGCAGATAAAATTCCAGGTAGAAAGTGGTTCCCATTGAAAGTGAAAGTCACGAAAACACGGCGAATTTAAATGTGTTAAAATGAAGGTTAAATAGTTTTAGAAGGGATCGTGGAGAATTAATATTAAGGGAAGAATTGATAGTTGATAGTTTGGGTGAAATAAAAACTATAGCGGGGAGATATAGTCAAAAGTTTCAGTGGTAAATGTGTGTTCAAATTTCTGTAATCATTTTTTTTACTTTGTGTAGTCCAGAATATAATATAATTTCTTTCTTTCTACGCCTTCCGGAGATCGGTTTCACAGACTGACACATATAAACAAAAAAAACATAGCTCTGCTTTCAATTTTAATTTTATTCCACTTACAAAAACGCCTTTCGTCGTATAAGCTTCCCAAATAGCTCCGCGGTAAATTTTAGATTTTCTAAGAATCTTGCCTCCCGCAGTTACCGTCTCTCTACCAACAACTTTTTCTCAATTTTTTCATACTAAAATATTAATTCGTCCGTTCTCCTGGGACAACAAATCACGGCTCTGGAAATCTTAAAACATACTGCGTAGCTCGGAGTCCGCTCTGCTACTGTTTTTATTGACCCTGCACACTCGTCAAAAGAGGTCGCCCAGCTAAAATTATGTCAAACTTCCTTCGGATAACCCTCTTCACAATGACCGACCACGCAAGACGTCGCAAGTAGGCCACTCTGCCCATACTTTAAAATCCTCACTAATATTCTGTACCCTCTCAATTTTGCCTCATTATCCTATAGGTTTTGCATAATACACACCTCTGGTCTTTGCATGGCACATCCTCCAACAAATAGGAAATATCTTAATAACAAATTGATGATGTTGTTGTGGTACCAATTCCTAAAACTGGTCTAGTGCAACCCCATGCTAACCTACCTTGCTCTAGCCTTTTTATTTCCGCATAACTAGTACAACCAGAATCCTCCCTTATCTGCTTAGCGTATTCCATTCTTCACCTCCAACGGCTGAAAGCAAGGGGAAACTACAGCCGTGTCTTTAATTTCCCTCGTACATGAACAATATGATGGCAGCCTCTGGGGTAAAATATTCCGGAGATAAAATTGTACCCCATACGGACCAATAAATATTTGTGAAAAACTAGCGTATGTAGACTGCGAACATAAGACACCATTAAAGTATTAGTTTACTATTTACATTTGCGGAAGAATAATAAAGCATTTTGATGCTGATGATTTTTTATTGACTATTATGTATCAGTTTCAGATTTTTAACAAATTAATAGAATTTAATATCATCAATGGCCAAAGTAGTATCTTTTATAATTATTAGGTATTGCAGTGAACAGTCTGGAGATATTTTCTCCGATATTCGTGGAAGGAGATGAGCGGTGAATGAGAGAGAGAGATGGCGCAGCCGACCCGGGGCATTTAGAGTGTTGAGACGTAATTTATGGCGACATCGAGCGCGCTAATGCATGTAATCTGGCCGACTTAATACTGATTGAGGATCACCCGATAATGACTGGCGAAGCGTGTAATTTGGCTGTTGATTGCGTATCGTATTTCAGCACTGTGCGGCTCCCGTTCGTCGCCTCGCCCGAAATAAATCCTCGGGAGGAAAGAAGGATGATGGCGCTGAGGTGGCACGAAATTAACAGTTCTCTGCTACGGTGGCGTTATAATGACAGCTGCCTTAAATATGGTTTGTTTGAGGAGATTAACGCGATGTTGTTTCACCTTGTTAGCTGGTGATGTACGGTGCTCAAACTGAGTTGCGATTTATACCCTTGTTGCAATTCATAACCAAGCACAAATACTAAAACACTTAAATATTTATAAACTGTTTTAATAACGATCCTGATATACCAGTAATAATTACCATAATTAAAATAATAAGTATATTCATAAGGATTTCAATGTGGATTAATACGAAATTAACTTGTATGTATTTAAGTTACTATATGTTAGTACGGATTATAGATCCAGCTGTAAACCATTTTTCAAAAGTTAACAAATATTTAATCTACGTAATCCATAGCAGAACATGAATCTGTTTCATGATAATGACTATAAATTGTTGTTCTTGCTCCCAGGTCCCGACGGTTTACCAGTAAACGAATCCCTGACACTGGGATCGAAGCAATTTTGGGGTTATCCTGGAAAGGGTTCGTCAACCTTCTGCAATCCTCCCCCACGTATTTCCTAAACCAACTCTGCCTCGTCAATTCAATCCACAAAGTGTCTCTCCCGCTCCCTTTGCCTCTCCCACACTCACTATCTTCCCCCTCTCTCATTATTCATATAGTTCACCTCATTGTTGAAAATTTGTCTTGGCACCAAATTTGTTAACCATTTCCTGATTGACTTGCGAGAACGCTGCTCCGTTCCCTCGGGGTAGGGATACTTCCTGGAATTCGCCAACTGCTTGAGGACTATTTTTAACTGGGTAGTTCCGTCAGGAAATTCTCCACCAGTGACTTTCGACGGTTTTAACTGACAAACATGTAACGAGGTTAAGCCACGTTGAATATAGATTAATAAGATAATAATTGAATTTGAAGGGAAAAGTGCGTTACATTAATTTACTGTATTTGTAGCTACAGTATGTTGAACAGGAAATTTTCTGTGTCACGATTTTTATTTATATTCACTTATGATTATAATTACTATCAGGTGTAGCCTGTATGAATTATTTTGAATTTATTTTTTATATTCACGTATCCTATCTCCTCGTTTGAGGACGAAGGGAGTAAATGAATCGAATTGGCCACCTGTGTGGTCTAGTTGGCGCTTCACTGCCTCGCACCACAAAGAAACCGGGATCGATTCCTGGCAAGAACCTGAGTGCTTTTTTTGTGTTTTCAAGTCAGCTGATAGAGCATAGTTGATAAAAAAGAAAAAACCTTAATTTTGAAAGTCGTTAATGACTTAAGATGTTGGTGCGACTGTAAAACACAATTTTAGAAAATCAAATCAAAGCAAATATTGCTGTAGTGTTCCAAAATGTACAGCAAGTATCTCAATATTTTACAAACGAATACATTTTAATAAGTACACTTGTTGGAAGGTATTACGTTCAGTGTGATACCTGAAACATATTAAGAATTTACATAATTACTTTGTTGTGCAACACGTTGTTTCGAGTCAAGTCACGCGAGTTTTGTGTTACGCGCTTTATCTGTGGGAGAACAGAGATGGTAGAGATCTCTTTGACGTCTAACATCTTCGCTCGCTCTACTTTACATGATGTAAGTGACAGCACAAAACCCGCAAAAAAAGTAATTCTTATTTTAATTGTTGATCGTTTATCACAAGCGTTCCATTTATTAACTTGCGTAAAATTAGCCGCGATAATGGAGGAATAACGTAAGATAATTAATGTTTAATTTGTGGTATTGAGACAAACGTAAAGAGGATGTATTGCTAAATTTTAAGGCTGAAGAAGTCTCAAAATGGAGATGAAACGTCGCTTTTATTAATAAAATGTTATATATTTAATGCTGACTTTTTTGGCCGCTTTTATTTATTGTAAAGAGATTATTTCGTCACATATACGTCACCATATTTCTGCGGACTTCTTCTTTTTTTAACTTTGAGTCTTCCTGGGGTCATGATGAGGACTATAAATTTAATTCAAGCTACTTCATAAAATTATTACGAAATATTTACCTTACTTCAGTATACGTAATGGTTTTGTCACATACTATAAAGCAATCAAGTAGAGTTAGTTTCTCAAATAAAAATACCTTAAACGCGCACAGACATATTTAAAATTAACACAAATGACAATAGATCCTACTAATAAAGAAAACGTACATTTTGGGATTTGTTGTGAGGTTTGAAATTAGAGGGCAGTGACAATCTTTGACAAGTTCTGACTTCGATCAGAGATGAAAAGAGTCGATCAATATTGTTCTCAGAGAAGTTTTCGCTGACTCATTATATTAAACTAAATTGTTTACAAACAGGGACAAAATTGAACATTGTGGTGTGTTGAACGCTGTAATTTTTTTGGATTTTTTCAGACAGGTTTAAAATATTTTTTCTGGCTAAAGACCCAGATTACATTCCTATTAGCTCCTTTGCAAACTATTTTGAGCATTGGTAAGATCTAACGAAAACATGTCTGAGAACAATTAAAATCAAGATTAAGAAGAAGGGAGATGATAAAATAATTTCGTACCATTTCATGTGACTATAGTTTTTTTTATTCAGTTCTTATTACCAGGGTTGAAAGCTCATAGGTGAAAAAATAAATCGACTGGATATTATTGTCACAGAACATGAACTTCATATTATGAAATGCGATTTTCTAAAATACAGTATTTCTCTTTCGATGGGTCTTACTGTATAGTAGTGACAACTTCAATCGATCGTCATTCTTCCTTCAACCTTTCAAGCGTCAGCTTTTTACTAAAGTTATGAATGTGAAGGGATGTATCACATTGGAAATGTAGATCGGTCAGTAAGGAGGAGGATGATGAAGTGTTGGGGGACTAAATTTTAAAGCCACAGTTTATCAGATCTGAGCAATTGTAAAGCGCCAGGAATTGATAGCATTCCAACGGAGTTGATATGACCATCGGGCAAAGAAGCAATATCATGGCTGTTAAGGATAGTTTGCGAAATCTACGAAACATGAAGAATACCGGAAGATTTTAATAAAAATATAATTATTACCCAACCGAAGAAGATTCGGGCTTATAGATATGAACAGCACAGGACATTTAGTTTAGTATCTCATGTGTGCAAAATATTAACACAAATAGTTTATAGAAGGATGGAGTGACAAAAAGAATGAGAGTTAGGAGAAGATCAGTTTTGTTTTAGATACAATGTAGGGACAAGAAAAGAAATATTGACTTTGTGTCTAATTATAGAAGACAGGATAGGAAAAACAACCTACGTTCGTGGCATTTGTAAATTTAGAAAAAGCCTTTGATAATGTTGACTGGAACACACTTTTAAATATGTTGAGGAGAACAGGAATAAAACATAGAGAAAGAAGGTTCATACATAACCTCTATAGAAGGCAGTCAGCAATAAGAAAAATCTAATAAAGCAGAATTCAAGATAGGAGTAAGACAAGGATGCAGAATATCGCCCGTGATATTTAACTTATATATAGAACAGGCGATGAAGAAAGTTAAAACGGATGATGGATAACGAATAATACTACAAGGAAAATAAATAAAAATTTTACGCTTTGCCGATGATATTGTAGTATTGGGGAGTCAGAAGAAGACTTGGAAAGCATAATCAATGACATGAACGTGATCCTGGGGGGAAGAGTACAACATGAGCATCTATAGAGGGAAAACCAAGGAAATGGAGTGTAGTATGGGAAAAACAGCGGAACATCAGAGAGGGAAGGGATATTTTGAAGGAGCTACTTTGGCAGCAAAATAACTACAGTAGGATAGCACAGGCGAAGAAGGTTTTCGCAAAAAAGAGGAATTTACTTACGGGTAATTTAACTGTAAATACTAGGAAATCGAAACTAAAAATGTTCGTAATAGAGTGTGGCATTATATGGGTGCGAAACTTGGACGATTGGAGTTGAAGAAAGGAAAATAATAGTAGTCTTTGAAATGTGGTGCTGTAGGAGAATGCTGAATATCAGATGGGTGGATAGAATCACTAAGGAGGAAGTTCTAAACAGAATAGTTGAAGAGCGAGCAATATGGAGAACGTTGACCTGGAGAAACGATAGATTAATGGACCACGTTTTAAGAATTGAGGGTCTAGTAAATTTAGCGTTAAGGGGAAGCTTGCAGGATAAGAACAGAAGAGTGAGACAATGGCTGGAATACGCTAAGGAGATTAGAGATGATGTGGGATGTGGTAGTTATGGGGTCAAGAAAAGACTTGCGGAAGGTAGGTTAACATGGAGGATTTTAACACTACAACAGCAGTCTGAATACTGTGAAGCTTAAATCCTAGAGGAATTGGCAACCACTATAACGGACAATGCAATAAATTATTTTAAGGGAAAGAATTATAAATTAGTAGAGATTTGAACCAACTCATGTGGTTTCTTTTCAAAATTTTAACCAAACTGAAATCGAAGATTGTACAAAACATGGAATAAAAAGTAAGAAAGCATAGCCAACTGTTCGGCAACAAATTGAACTATTATTTAGTTAATATAATTCGGTTTCCAGACGAACGTCCGGTGTTCATAAACGAGACACGGTACATTTCCTCCCCCTCCCCTGATGTGAGTGTGTCACTCGTGTCCATGCGTCGTAGCCTCGGGGTGCTAAGCCGTAGGAACCGCTTAACGTAATTCCTAGTCAGCGAGGTTATGCTCACAATGTGCACAATCGCCGAGACTAAATGGCGAGCGTTGAATGTTACGCTTGCAATAAATAGTGGCCGATGTCTTGGGAGTCTCCTGACCTAGGCCTATGGTTGACCCCGCGGGTAACGGCGTCTAGTAATGTCGTTAAAACAACTGCTCGGTACTTTACCGGGGAATCGTCGCCCGAGGGGTTAAACTTTACTGCTCCTTACTACGAGGAGAGTCAACGTACTCATCAAATAGTCCCGCATGAGACTTTAATTCCGCGGGGAAAGTAGTTGTGACTGACACGACCTGGGAACGAACCGGAACTTCTTCTTTTTTTGTCTAATCAATTTACCTATTCAGTCGGGGGAGATTTACAACATAATTAATGTCGCGACAATTTGCGCCGTTTCTGTTAGAATTTTTATAATCGTTGCGGGAGAAGGTCAGAATAGCTCGTGATTCAGGAAGTGGTAAGGTTCATACAACAAGTCATAGAATACGTTAGCCTCTGGCGCAGTTCAAGTGGAAGATGAGAGTAGACATATTATTTTAACATCTAAAAGTTCAAAACTCTGCCAATTAATTTTATATATGCTTCGACAAGTCTGAATAATTTTTTTAAGTAAATTTTAAATTATTTTTGTTTCCCTTGAGGCTGATGTTTAGTGATCGTTTGGTTTGACCAATGTAACATGAATAGCAACCAAAACAGTTATTTTGGTTCAAATACAGTTCTTGGGTTTAAACCCGGGTCAAAGTTTGTTTACATAACGTTACCTTCGCTCTCTAGTTACTTTGGTATTCAACATTACATTCATCGAAATTGTTGATTTTATCTTAAATATTGTAACAAAATTTAAATTATTTCAATATTTAAAGTAAAACCAAGATGCATACGTTTTTGTATATACATTTTTTGCATATACATTTTTGGCTAGGTTTTAAATTATTTTTCTGACCATTAAGGTGGTTTTATTTAATGATCGTTCGGTTTGACCAATATAATATGCCATGCAATAAAAACACTATTTTTTCGAAATTATTAAGTTTAAATATAATAATTTATAAAAGTTAATCATCATTGCGATGTTTAAACATATTAATAACAATTGTAATTTTTTTTCAAAAGAGAAGGAAGAACTATACATACATAATTTCATGGGTGGTTTATTGATTTCATATTTTATATTTGTCAACCTAATTTTACTATATTCATAAATAAAATGGAAACTGTAAGAATTGAAAACGAGAATGTTTACAATTTTGCCAAGATTGTAATTGCGCTGAAAACATAAAGTGAAACAGCTTTATGAACTTAACAAAATAATTTTCGAACTTTGCAGCCCATAAAACTGTTGTTTAATTATATCAATCGCTTGCTTCGTTTACGGATATGAAACAGCTTCAGTCGTTTTTATAATTTGGAGTAATTTTCCTAGATATATTAATGATTATTGACAAGGATCAAAATGGATGGTCAAAATGTCCACATTATGTTAAAAAAATTTCAAAATTTTGTGTTTAAGTCTGTTATACGAGTCGTTAATTCTTCTTATGTGTTTGTTAGTAACATACGTTAATTGTTTTTAATTAATGTTAATGATGAAATTCCACGGTAGTAAATTTAATAAAAATCAAAATTATATTTTAATTATCATTATAATTTTATTAAAATTCAGAGGAGCTGTCGGAATATGCTTTAATTAATGTTTGTTTTAATTAAATTAATGATTATTTTAAACCATCATTACCATAGAAATTAAAATCAGTCATTTAATACAAAAAATTCCTTTAAAACATATGAATTGAAAATACTAAATCAAATAAATTTAGTTTAATATTCGACAAACGTTGTCTGTATTTCCAGAGATTTATTTATTAAACAAGTGGTTTGTCTGATATTTAAATAAATAATTAAGTTAATTATAACGGCCTCTTTGATATTTTATTTAAAAGATGAAATATACTATGTTTCGTCTCGCATTGGAGACTTCTTCAGGTATAAAACATTTAGCTGTTTACAGACCTCGGCTGAAGGAGTCATGGAGTGAGGTCCATGAACAGATAAATTTTTTACGTGAAGAAGTATCTAATGAGAGACGAAACGTAGTATATTTCATCATTTCAATAAAATAAAAAGCTCACTAAAAGTTTGTTAAAATTCATTTAATTATTTATTTAAATTTCAGATAAAGTACTTATTTAATAAATAAATTTCTGAAAATACAGAAGACGTTTGTCCAATAAATATTTTAATTAAAAAAATGACAAAGAGGTTGTTATAATTCATTTTAAATATATTTAATTTTCATACTGAATATCAAAATTCGTTAAGAGTTGGTGTGAATCAACATAGAATAAATATAGTGAAATTTGACAATATAACAGCCATAAATTTGCCATTATCATTTCTGCATGTAATTTTCTTTAGGAATGTGGTGAGAAATGGTAAGACGCGCACGTAGAAAATTGTTGGGGTTCAAAGGAAAAATAATATTTCTAATCAATGAAATAAATTTAAATGTATTAATTGGTCGAAATTCTCACCGAATAGTTGATCATCCCCGGAATGTTCAAGAAATGTGGCAAAACTGGTGATTGCTTGATGGAAAAGTGAAATAAATGGGTAAAATGATCACGAAGAGTGGAGGTATGTTGGTAAGAACGATAAGATGTATTAAAAAATTCCCCAACCGTTTATCATGTCGACTCGTTCGGACCACGGCCGTCTCCCGGAAGTGGAATACATTTTCCCGAGGTACCAGGAAAGGCATTTGATATCCATCTTCAGTAGTAATCTTGATGCGTTCGCTGATTGTGTTGTGCTTGGCTTTTCGTGTCTGACTCCGCAACACACGTCAGCTCATTACGTCAAGATGTTTATGTAATTACTTGTGGCCACCCATCGTTTGTTTATGCTAATCACTGGAGAGTAGTACTTAGGAAACGTTCTCAATGGATGTAATTGTGGCCAATTAAAATAAATTTCAATAGTTGAAGCGCACGTTCGTTCTCACTTGATTAGCACACGCTACTTACACCCGGCCCGTTGGCCCCTTTCCAAACACATCCACCAGGGGGAAAAGGAATTACACAGACCACCGCGATCAGTCTTTCACATTCGAGAGACAGAGTGGCGGCTACACGACTGTCTGGCCCAACAATTTTGAAAAAATTTTCAGGTATAAGAATGCCATACCCCAATTAATAATGGTCCGAAATAACTAAAACCATTTATTTCGAACACAAACAAACAATTTGGCGTTCAAGAATCTAACTAATAATAGAAAAGTAAGCACTCACGCGGTTTTTATGATTAGCTGCGTCAGGATGTTCACATTCTTCACACCAACGACGCCGTGGCCGTCGAGAATTCTTTTCAAATCAATGACTTTAGTCTGTTTTACGCTGGGTAATCATGGAAAATCTCTTGGTGGAGTATCGTTTCCTTCAGTGCTTTAAGATTATAAATTCACCATATTAACTTATCTACATAAATAAGAAAGCAATGTAAGTTGGATTTTCCTGGTAAAGCCTGCGTCACACTTGAGCGGGATGGGCCGCGGCGGAAGATAATTGGGGCGGCTGTTGATGTCACACTTCAGCGGGTGAGGGACGGCGGAAATAAATTTAAAGGTCCGGATGCATACGGAAAAGCGCATATAGAGTCGGACATAGGGAAATGAATGAGAGCCAGGTGCAGTCCATCAGGGCTGACTTCCTCCTTTCGGGTTTTCCTCTTTCCCTCAACCCCACTTGGTCCATGGCCAAGGTAATTAATTTAAAACTCCTGCAGGATGAGACGACCTTGAGCAGTTTGAAAGGTGAATGTACGGGGGTCAAATACCTTCGGCAAACGGTAAGTGTTGTTCGCTGATCCTATTGGACCAGTCGGCCAACGGCCTCTCAATACTGATCAAGGCACGGAGGCTGGTTTGTTGCGTTCCCACAACAATCTAGTCTCCCGTCATCAAAAGAGCGCACTAGCCCGACCTAAGTTATGCACGTTTTCTAGGGGTTTCCCTGCGTCATCTTTAGGTGAAACACTGGGTAGGATCCTTACACTATAGCCTGGTGGCCCTAGTCAACCCTTGGCTACCTTGTTCTACCTTCCACATCCCCTTCTTTTCAAGTCCCTTCCTATTCTTTTAAAGGGGAGTTGCCTGCTTCAGGATCACCCTCATGTAGCCTGTTACCCACCAAAAAGAAAGCGGAAAGGCGCCACTTCGCAACTATGATTCAGTTCGTTCAGGTTGCTACAGTGGCTGCTCTCGAGTCAGAAGGTCTGTTAATTAGAAAGAGAAGATATTGGGAACATCCCTACAATAAATACGTAGATCATCTCTTTACAATCGTCGTTAATAATGGAACAGATTTCCCGCCAGCAAGCATCCTTTTTGTTTATATTCTTAAAATCTTCATCTCCCTTGTCCCACAGACATGGACGTGCTTCAACCTCCGATATCAGTTTATCAACTTCCATTTTCACAAAATGCTCGCAAACGTCACTACTAGACAGTGGAATCACAAATAAATCTTTAGCTTTTTCTGTGGACCTGGGCCTTCATGCCTGGGTTCCCCCCCTTTCCCCGTTGAGCATCTAGTTGCACAAATTACTTAACTGCAGTATTATGACCAGCAGTCCTTGTGCATTACCAACACTTTTTGTATCAAGCCTAGGAACAAATGCCGTTGGTAGTAGTATGAAACAATCGATGACAAGGAAAACATCTTGACACATCCGGAAAATTGTAATTTTCCTAAATATAACGCTAATGGAATTACATTTTTTATGAGTACTCAGGAAGTCCAAGAAATTATCTACAGGAAATTATACAAAAGGGACAAATGCATTCTCAAAAAGCAATCAGAAAGCTGTAAAATGTCAGAATACGTCATCGTCAGCAGAAAGTGAATCTCATCAATTAGCAAGAGTTGTATCATTGACACTTCAAACTAAAGATGCAGTTAAATAAAGATGGTCAATAAGTCAGTACATAAAATTATCACTATTTATTTAAAAACGACGTTTCGTCTCATTTTTGAGACTTCATGTGGAAATCGAGCATTTCTTGCTATATTTAAGAAATTCGTATATCAACAATGAGTTAAATCTCAAAGTTGAAATTTATACTGTAGTTTGATACTACGAAGATCTATTAAATGTAAAACTTTCAAATTTTTACCGCATGTCCAACAGAGATACTGCAAGTAAAAAAATTGAAAATTCAATATTAAAAGGCTGTAATTTATAAATGGTTCTTCACTTACTCTGACAATATATATAAAGTAACTACATCAGTATGTGAAAAGGCACGAAAAATGATGAGGTTCGTAAACTGTTTCTTCTTGAAGAAATAAGCCTACAAAAACTGAATTTTCTTCATTGGAATGGTCAAATTCCTGTTACACAGAGTAAATGGAAAAATATTACTAGGCAAGCAAATAAAGGTTTAATTTAAAGGCCTGAATGTACTCAACACGATGGAGTTGATTTGAAAAGAATACAACTGCATAGTTCGGAATAATTTAGAAAATCGTAAATATCTAAGAACGCGAAAAACGGTGACAGTAAAAGCGTCGGTCATTTTTGAACCAGACACAATACAAATGCAACAAAATTTGTTTTGAACTGCAAAAACACGAAGGAATGCACCAACTAATATTAATTTTTTCTGAAAAGATGAGTAGTCAATTTCCTTTTTTCTGGACCACTTGGCATGGATTGACAGAGACTCGAATTTTGTTTTCTAATTTTTTAAATAATTAATCTAAAACATGGTTAACTATTAGTTATATTAATTATTTGCATGACCTGTTTAAAAGATTGGTGAGTGACTTACATGCTTTTTATTATATTTTTTTCATTATATAAATTTATGGCTTATATGGTCTCATGTAGAATATTGTTTCTCAGAATTTTTACCTTGAAGAGGCTACAAAGACGAACCGAAACGTCGGCTTATACAATAAAAAAACCTATCTGTTAAAAGTCGTCTCATTATTTCCTTTAAATTAAAAACAGACGTAAAACTTCTAGTAATGATGAATTTCAGCTTCCTTAATGGAATTTAAAAATAAATGTGACGCTCTTGCTGATGATTTAGTCACGTGTTCAGAAAGAGATTACTGTCGACTGAAATACTGTTCCGGTATAATATAAATGAATTGCCGGGCATCGCCGAGCACCAAGTTAGTGATATGTTAAAAATGGGGGACGGGTTGGCCGAGCAAGGTTTCCAAGGGTCAATTAGGGATTCCGGTCTGTAGTTGAAGAATCATTCCCGACATTCAGCTTGAAATTGTTGTAGGAAAATCCTTACTGATGTAAGAATCAAGTTGGTCGGACTACCGATACTCGTTCCACGTCCATCAGATTTCTGCGGTTTCTTGCGGAGACGACCTTTAAGCATCGACTAAATCTTCTCTAATAAATATCCCCTCAAAACTATCCAAGTAACTGCCCTTGTGGAAACCTAATTTACAACTACAGTTGGAAGAAAGATGTACCTGCTGGTCGTTGTCCGTCCACTTTGTCGCGCTCTGGCCTATAAATTGGATGATTAGTTATTAACAGGTACTTGAAATAAATAAGTAGCAATTTCAGAGAGATGGACGTTAAATTCGTGTCTTGTATTATTTAATTACAGCGATACATGATTGCTAAGACACGTCTTAACATGATGTTTTACTGGAAGTATGCGCCTGTTCCGGACAGATCGAAAGCTTTACTGAAAAGTTACAAAAAAACATTGCTATGTAATTATTATAATAATTAGAGAGCACTGTTGATGTAACAACGTCAGTTGGGCACAATAATGTCGGTGATTTACATCGACTAACCCGTTTGATTTCTAATCCAATGATTGTTTTCTTCCTTTGTCTGTTTCCAACACGGATGATTCACTTCCACCGCAAACTGTTAATTGCAGATCTAGACATGCAGACATAGAAGCCATGGAGATTAATAAAGCAATCGTGGTGCCGCGACGAGGAGCCTCCGCGGAGGTATATTTTGTGCGTGTCCGGGGATGACACTTTGGTTGCCCTGGGCGACCGCAGACGAGATTGCTCTGGCTACCGGAATTACCTCCGCGGCGCATTGTCTTCGCCGCTCAAATTACATGCCCCCGGTAATTACCTGCCTGCCCCAGCCGGAGCTGATTCAATTAAAATTACGGCGACCTAAATTATCCCTCCACAATTTACTTTAATTGATTCAGTTATTTCGGCCGAGTCGTAAAGTTCCTCCGGCGCAGATCTTAAACGTGCGTGCCTTTAGATGAGCTGGCCTCAAACTGCACTGCTAATCTCAACGTCCAGACAAAGGGATCGGCTGTATTCAAAATAATAATAAAAGTAACGAATGATTAATCACGTCCGACTGCAATTGGAAACTGAATTGACGTTACTTCAATACAACGCAAGCAACAAAATATAAATCATTTCCGGACTAAAGTTTTAGTTCATGTGTAAAAGATATTAAACGCTGAAAAATACACGGGAAAATATTTAATAACATTAATATTGAAATTCGCTAAGCACAAGTTATTTCAAGACAAAACCATCAGTAATTTAGATTTAGATTTATTGTTGTTTCCATTAATCCTCGATTGAGGAAATAGGATACGTCATACATTAAAAATTAAAAATGAACAAAATAAAGTACATAATTAAAGACAAATAATCTTAAAATAAATTAATAAAAGAAAATGTATATAGACAGAAGTCAATATAAACACAACACGGACACACGATGTCACACACACACTGGGAAACACAAACAAGCACACACTGAGGAACACGCAATGGAGTTTTAACTACTTGGAGCTCTGCGACCAGGAAACTGTCCTTCCCTCTGTCGTAGCTCCAGGCAATACATGAAACAAACAAACAAAAGAGCAGAAAAAACTGAATAGAAATTTTAAAGATATGTGATGTGCTATTTTACAAGGCAGCTCATTCAACACTTTTTGCAGGAACCTTGATTTAAATACTAGAAGGACGATTAAGAAAATCCTGTACCGAGTAAAACGCGCCATTTAAAAGAATAGTTTTACTCTGCTTCACGAAGCTTTTGTAGGTACTATTTTTAACCTCTGGCGGAAGGCTGTTGTATAAAATTATCCCGGTATTGTGAATACTTTTCTGGTGTAGAGCAAGGCGATGCTTGTCCGACCTTAGAGCTGAACGATTTCTAGTCGCGTATTCATGAAACTCGCCATTTCTTTGAAACAAATTAGTGTTTCGCTTTACAAACTTTAATATTTCATAAATATATACGCTTATTATTATAATTTAACGGTGAGAAAAGAAAGTAGAGATCAATAAAGCAGTAAGACAAGAATGCAGTCTGTCGCCTATACTCTTTCACTTATATATAACAGTCGACGAGGAAAGTTAAAAATTAATATGGACAATGAATCCTACTGCAATGGTTTGCCGATGATATTGTAGTATTACGGGAGTTGGAAAACATAAATGGCATAAACGTGATCCTGTATAAAGAGTTCAACATGAGGATTAATAGAGGGGAAACTCAAAGTAATGGAGTGTAGTATGAGAAGCAGTGGAATAACAAAGGGTGTAGGGAAGGGATATTTTGAAGGAAGTTAAGGAATTCTGCTACTTGGGCAACATAACTAAGTTAGAGTAGGTAGTACAGGCAAGAAAGACTTTCGTAAAAAAGAGGAATTTACTTATGGCCAATATAAGTATGAATATTAGGAAGTCTTAAGTGAGCTGAGGCTTTCCCGGTGTAGTTGATGCAGAAATAGTTCTCGGGTTTCCACTCGGGTGCAGGTGCGATGAAAACGCGACGTTTCGACGACCAAGTGCTCTGTCGTCATCTTCAGCCTGAAGCACTTGGTCGTCGAAACGTCGCGTTTTCATCGCACCTGCACCCAAGTGGAAACCCGAGAACTATTTCTACATTAGGAAGTCATTATTAAAAATGCTCGTATGGAGTGAGGCGTTATATGGGTGCGAAACGTGGACGGTAGGAGTTGCAGAAAAGAAAGGAATAGAGGCTTTTAAAAAGTGGTGCTATAGGAGAATGCTGAAAATCATATGGATTGATGCTGTAATTAACCAGGAAGTTCTAAGCAGAATAAGAGAAGAGATTACAATATGGAGAAATTTGACGAAGAGTAGGGCTAGATTAATGGACTACGTTTCGATAGATGAGGGTCTTTTAAAATTAGCATTAGAGGGAAGTGTGTGGGGTAAGAATAGGAGACGGAGGCTGGTGATGGAAGACGCTAAGTTGACAAGGGGTGATGTTGGATGTACTAGTTATGCAGAAATGAAAAGACATGTGCAGAATAGCTTGGAGGGTTGCTTTGGACCAGTCTAAGGACTGAATACTACTACTACAACAGGTCAATAATTTAATTTTTTTTACTAAAAAATTAAATCTCACGATTTGTGGTTCCAAAGTTATAGACGAAACGTCTTGTACTACTGTTTAATAAACGTTCACATAATTTTTTTTTCTGAAAAGAGCCTTTTTTACAATTTATTTATTTCCAAACAGGTATTTTAACTAACCAAATTTGATAGCGGGATTATGTTGGTAAATTCTTTTCAGGAATTTAGGTGTGAGAAAAAGTTTACAGCACTGAGAAAAGTGTGCAGATATTGTTCTGAACAAGTGACGAAATTTTACGAACACAAGTGTGAATAGTTTCCCGTACCTACCTATATATAATAGGCTACCAGAAATCACAACGTGCTACAGAGAATGGGAGAGTAAAACGTTTCTAGTTAGTGGATGAAAGTGAAGGGTGATTGATAATAATAGTGTCAGTTATTGAACGAAATAAAAGCAATGAAGTACTTTCGAGCTGCACTGACGAGTATTGAGTATTAAAATAAAATACTGCAGGGCCTTTCTCTAAGTAGTTACAATTTGTTAAGAGATACAAATGAATGGTAAATAATGTACTGTATTGTATCATGTCTTCAGGTGCCAATGGTTGAGGTGGCCTAGACACATAGTTACCGTCGGGGCTGCGGTATCCTATTCTTGTGAGCTGCCGGAAGGCCCTCGAAAATTTTGCATTGGGCAGAATGAATCAGTTCTTGTCTCGACACGTTCGGAGAAGGTTGGCGGTGCTGTCGGGGTCTCAGACCCGTCACAACGGCCATGAGACAGCAAACCGTAATGTTTACTAAATTTTGAGTTCCTTTCGATCAACGTTCGAAGGAAGTCAAAGAAATAAGGAAGCATTACTGAAACAAATTGCCGCCACAACGGAAATGAGTTGCTCGAGGAGTAATTAAGTAAAACCATAAAGTGTACGTTGAAGAGGAACTGATGAGGAGAAAGTATTATTGAAATAGTGACAGCATAACTCAAGCACACCCTGACGCAACGTAAATAGCGTTCTTTTGATTTCTTCTACATAAATAAAAGGCAGTGTATGCGATGGTCATGAGTCCTTATATTTACAACCTTTCCCTTATATGTTCCAATATAACATTTATCCGATTGTCATAAAGACATTTGGCGTTTGATCACCCCAATAAGTTTTATATGGATCTTTTTGTAGATTTCCGATTCTTCCTTCATCCATTTGGTCCAAAAACAGGTCCGACGTCATCATCTGTTCAGCGACTCCATGTTTATCTCTTGTGATTTCCTATACCATTCATCCGATTACAATAAAATTTTACATTCATTGTAATGTTCTATCCAGAGCAGGTTTCTGTCGATACTTTAAACACTTAGGCTTCTTTTCTGCCCCTCTTTGAGGCTAGAAAAGGTCCTACGCCAATTTATGCTAAACAGACATAGAATTGACAACAGGATACAGTACGCTCTCATGGAGCTGCCAAGCGAGATGTCTATCTGCTGCGTGCATTAGTGTGGATTGGGGGGGATATGACGACATTAGAGAAAGTCAATTAATTAGTAGCATAACTTAAATAAAATATAATTTTTGTTCAAGTATTATTTCACATTTGACAAGATACGTTAAAATGGACTGTTTCCGTGTATTTTTCTGTATGTATGTGCGTGTTTAAGATTCCATTAGATTTATTGATTCGAATAAAAGATACTGAGTCATTGAAGTGGTTGTTGTTGTGGTACTCAGTTCTAAGACTGGTCTGATGCAACTCTCGTATCTTGCGCAAGCCTTATCATTTACTCATAACTAGCACAACATACATCCTCCCTAATCAGCTTAGCGAATTCTATCTTTGCCCTCCCTCTTCTGTTCTGACCCACCATACTTCCCTCTAATGCTAATTTTACGAGACCCTCATGCCTTAAAACGTGGCCTATTAATCTATCCCTTCTCTTAGTCAACATCCTCCATATTGTTCGCTTTTCCCCTATTCTGTTTATAACTTCCTCGTTAGTTACTCTATCCACCAATATGATTTTCAGCATTCGCCTATAGCACCACGAAGTGATTATAACGTCATAAAGGAAAGGTTGATTTTAAAAATGGCATGAACCTGATCCTAGAGAAAGAGTATAAACATGGGGATTAATAGAGAGAAAAACAAGGTAATGGGGTGCAGTATGGGAAGCAGTGCAGTAACAAAGGGATATATTGAAGAAAGTTAAGGAATTCTGCTACTTGGGCAGCATAAGTACAGTTATCTGCTCTCGCTGGGAGTTTAATCACGTGTTGACTGCTGTCGAATTAAATACTGTAAAAAAATTCTGGGGCATCGCCGGGCACCCAGATGGAACCTATTTTGAAAGCAGTTGTTAAAATCGACAGTCGGTTTCCTTTTAACACGTAGTTTATTTTTAATTTCATTATGATCGTCCCTAGGAAACTTTCTCTCTGAATTAAATTGCGCATCAGAGAGAAAGAGAAGTACGGTATCAGTTAGATATTAAATGTCTGTCTGGAGATGAGAGCACACAAACTTTTACGTTTTAGCTGAAGCGTCAGAGCGTAATAAATCAGTGAATTTTCCACGAGAGTAGCTTTCACAACGTTGATGAATATCAGCTCTTGGGGTTTCGTCACCTTTTGTGATTCATAAGAACTGCCCGATGAAAACCGTGAGAATGTTTTGCTTCTCGGTTCTTCTTACAGATTTTCATCGTGTGTCCAGGATATTTTGTGTACGTAATTACTATTATTGGACCGTGTGGTAACTCGAGGTTCTCATGAAATTAATAAATGGGGAAGTACGACTGACGTCAGTCAGGGCAAAGCGAAATGTCACACGCACAACCATGCACAGCTCAATTATGATAAATTATTTCCCGAATAAAGAGTGATATCACAAACTTAGGCGAACGGTTAATTTAGGATAGACGAAGAAACAATTTTCATTCTGTATATTGTATGACGCAGTGTTGCTCTTTTTACAAAACTGTAGTTTTGTAATTTTAAAATATAATGCATGGAGAGAAGACTCCTATTTAAAAGAAAGAAAGAAAATAAAATTATCTAGAATTGTACCACTGGAACATTGAAATTGTAATTATTACTACAGCCCTTGTAAGTTAATAAATATTATGCTACAAATCTGTATTTTACAAAATATAATTAAGTTTCCATGATAATTTCTGTTAGGAGGTACCACTTGTAATGCAACAACCTTTGACTAATTATTAGAAAATTAATTTCTAATTTATTGACTTTGTTTTCAAATAAGTCATTGGCTCTGTAATTTAGATTTCTGCTTTGTATGAGAATTAATTATTCGATTACATACTGCAATAATATTTTACCTTTACAGAAGAGATTTATTCCATCAAAGCAATTTTTTTAATATTTACCAAAATTTATTTTGATTTTTTTGAATATTACATTTTAGTTTTGACTCTGTTCCGCTTCTACCACAGTTAAATAAAATTATAATAATTGCACTTGTTTATTATTAAATGATTCAATTTATTTAGTAGTTTACTCAGCATGTAATCGTGATACGAATTTAGTTTACAGTCTTTTTTTCCCCAAGGAAAAGATATAGGCAAAAGTTAATATTGTAACACAATATCAACAAAGTTGTGTATTAATGAACTTACGAATATAATTTATCCTTTTTTCATCATCCAGGACATATTTCCTTCTCCTCGCAAACTTCAAACTTTTTCATCACAAGGTCACTTCGTTTTCCTAAAAATAATTCACAGTACTCTGCTTCTTAGATTCATTTCATTTTCTTGCTTCCAAAAGACGAATCCAGAAGCATTCCTCTAACAGTTGTCTCGTTCGGTGTCCGGTCACCTACAGTCTTGAAAATTTTCTATTTACAAAAAAATATACTGGCCAGAAGATACGGCAATAAATTATGCCCCGCGGACACCCTACTTTTTTGGGTCTGGCCCCTCAAGACGCGATGCCCAATCTTTAAATTTTAAAGAAATATCCACGGCCCTATCAGACTTGTTCCTTACACACTTGATTGCTCGAAACCTAACTTTATCTTCAAAATATTTGTTCCATCTTGTGAATAAGGAGTCCTTTGTAAGGAAAAATTCATTATGTGGACTTGTAAACTTTTCTTTCTGGAATATCAGTTCGAATTCTTTCATAATGAATTGAACGTTTCACCCCCATCACTGATTCAGAATCAATAAGGATAATAATAGATTCAAGTATTTTTTCTTGTGAAGAAAGTGGTGTGGGGCAGAACGCAAACCATGAATCGGCAGGTAAATTGGTTACTTTTCAGGGATTTACCTTAAAATTTATTAAAATATTTACAGTAAGATTATTAAAATCGGACTATTACTGGCATAAGTAATAAGAAATAATAATAAAATTTTAATTATGAAGTTTTCAAGTACTGTTGTCAAATGTGTAAAAATCTAATCTTGAACTCATCTAAGGGCAGCTTCAATAGGTTGGAACGGTTGTCTGCAAATGTACACAATTGTTAACTTGTCATTGATTTGGTTGAACTTATTGGCCCCCTTTTGGGGTTGAGGGTGGGGTTAACAGGCATACATGACGCGGTGTTTCACCTAAAGAGATGCAGGAAAACCCCAGAAAACCTGCATCAGGTAGGTACTATTCTCACGCCCTTCCGAATGACAGGAGACGAGTTTGCTGTGGGGTCGCAGCATTCCCGTCTCCATGTCTCCACCAATTTCAGGAGGCAGTTGGCCGACTGATCCAATGGGATCAGAGGACAACTCTTGCCATATGCCCAAGGTCTTCGACCCCAATACATATACCTCCCAAAATAGGTGAAGGTGTTTCGGCATGAGAGAACTTTGTTAAAAACCCAGAGAGAGTAAGATTCATTCCCGACATAATCAGGTGAGCCCCGCAGTCACTCTGGGGGGAATGGCCGCAAGATGAACTCCCACAGGCACCTCTTCCAAAAGAGGGGATGGGGAGGGAGGTGTTAACAGGCTACATGAGGGTGATCCTGAAACTAGCAACTCCCCTTTAATAGCATAGGAAGGGAATTGAAAAGGGGGATACGATAATATTGATGATACAATACTTTTTATATATTCAATTATCATAATTCTTTACCTGTTGTTTCGTTTTTATGACCAAATAGAAAGAACTGTTTTGGTGCGAACGAGGTCGGGGGGTTAGCTAGCAATAAATAAAATACAAAGTATGGCCAAAAGTTCGAAATAGCATAATTTAATTTCAATTAAAACGTTTCGACCTCAACTTTCGGGACCCTCTCATTTCTATATAAATAAAATTGTCAAACCGAGACGTTGCGGCAGCAACATGCAAATTTAATATTTCAAATATTTCCTGAAATTATTTACTTATTATTTTTGACTAAAGACTGTTTCTAAGTTCAATGCTTGAGGAAGAAATTAACCCTAGAAGACAAGTCCTTGTCTATCTTTCCTCCTGGAGACCAATATTTCAGCTTGTGTGCTATTTACGTCGTCATGTGGTTATAACAAGGTTACACTGCTTTTACACGACGATTTAAGCTAAGTTATGTTAATGCCCGCTGGCTAACCGGTTCTGCGCGATCGCTAATCGCTCAAGTGTTGAAACACTCGGCCTCTCTCTGATGGTGTCGCTGTTTACACCTATGAAATGGTTCGGCTATCGACACCTGCCTGTCCTGCCCCAGTCCTCGAGAAAAACTCGTCCCGCAGGCCTCATTCCTCCTCTAACAGCGTCACTGGTGTTACTTGCATTCAACTATAACAATTCATTATGATTTTCCTGGATAAGTTAAAAAACAAGTATAATCTTTACGTAAAGCGATTTCTAGTCGCGTATTCATGACATTCGCCATTTGACCGCAATAAATTGATGTTCCGCTATACAAGGTTTATGTTTTATGAATGCATACGCTAGGTAATGGTAGTATTTGCAAACTTTTGAAGAAAGGCTTGCAAGTCGATCTAAAATTCACACTAGAAAAAAGATGGCACTTTTTTGCAACTTAAATATTTCAGTACTCCTGGAGCATTTTCCCCGATTACAGATGCCATAACTCATAACTGAATGAAATTACGTGAAGCACGCAATTTTATCAATGTGTTGCATTTATGTTCTGAGAAAATAACACGCAGAATTAAGTTTCCCGACCAGCATATGTATATGACCATTCCACTTTCATTAACCATCAATCGGAAGGCTCAGGAAAGGCTGAAGCAGTGGCCGAAAATTTGTCCAATAGTGTGTTGCAGGCATCAACACGAAACTTAACTTAGTCTTATCTGGGTCAGAGGGATTATTTATTCTCCTTAAACGAAAAATTTCTATCGTCCAGAGTGATTCTGTCCACTACCTTTAGAAGATGTGAATATCCTGGAAGATCATTTACGTGTTGAATAAAAAGTAAAGGTCCAAGAATTGATCCTTGAGGAACTCCGCATGTTATAACCTCCCAATAAATGAAATTGGCCGTCTTCAATTTCGACCACTAAGTTACTTGTTGTTTACGGTTTTTAAGATACGATCTTAGCAGAAGTGACACATATTTCCGCTTGCCATAATAGTCCAACTTATACCAAGTTTTACACAGAACAACAAATATGCCACGTACCTCGAGTCCTACGTGTAATAAATTCTGGTTATTTTGAATGACTTCATTTAAGAAAACCTATACTGTTATCATGTTACAATATTATATTTATTTATTCAATAAAGTGAGAAATCAAATATTTTAGAAAAAAGTAGGAAGTAGAGGAATCGGCCTATAATTTTGTATGTCGGATGGCGATTCTTTCTTAAACAGGGGAATTACTTTGGTGATTTCAAAGCATCTGAAAATTGTCCAGCGGCAAGACATTTGTTGTTATTGTTGTGGTATTCAGTCCTAAGATTGGTCTGATGCAACCCTCCATGCTAGCCAATCCTGTGCAATTCTTTTAATTCTTCATAATCTGCTTAGCGTATTCCATCCGTGGCCTACTTCTTTTATTATTATCCCACACAGGTCCATCTAATTTTACAAGACGCAAGACATTTATTAAATATGCTTTCCAGTGGAAAAGCGATAAAAAGCTTCACGTTCTTTTACCATTTTTCATGGTATACCACGTATATATGCTGCTGCTACGGAACACTTCAAATTTATTATTACTGTAATTATTTAAGCTTTATATATTGGTTGACTAAATATAGTATTCGTAATTTTAAGAGTCGAATTTTGCAAAACATTGCACAAATTCTCATCTACCAGAAAATGTTTCTTTTTGCCATCCATGTGGAATTTATTTATGGTTACTGCTTCCTTTGCCAGTCACATTTTTAATTCAACGTTTCTTTCATTTTATTATTATTAGCATACGCTATTAAGTGGAAGAATTCAATTTTTTGGGGGGGTCAGGGGAACACTCATAATTAATTCTCATTTGTTTTACATTTATTATAGGCAATTTGATAGAATAGACGATTTAAAGCAATCAAATACTACTTTAACCCACTTCCTTCTGTAATTTGACTAGTTTTTTTTGTAATTGGTGAAATATAAAATGTTGTTGTTATAGTAATTACTCCTTAGAAATTGTCTGATGCAACGCTCCATGCCAATCTGTTCTGTGCAAACCTTTTTATTTATACGTTACTACCACATTCGATATTCTCACGAATTTTCTCAGCATATTCCATTCTTGGCCTCGCTCTTCTGTTCTTACCCAACACACTTCCCTCTAATGCTAATTTTACAAGAACCTCGTGCCTTAAAACGTTAGCCAATTAATCTATCCCTTCTCTTGATCAAAGTCCTCCATATTGTTTTCTCTTCTCTTATTCTGCTTAGAACTTATTGGTTACTTACCCTATCTACCCATCTGATTTTCAGCATTCTCCTATAGTACGTCATTTTGAATCTTCTATTCTTTTCCTTTCTGCAACTCCTACCGTCCAGGTTTCGCACTCATATACTGAACATACGAACCTTTTTAGTAATGATTTCCTAAGATCCACACTTATATTAGCCGTAAGTAAATTCCTTTTTTTTTGCGAAAGCCTTTCTCGTCCGTACTATACTAACTGTAGTTATGTTGCCCTAGTAGCAGAATTCCTTATCTTCCTTCAAAATATCCCTTCCCAATCTAACACTTTTCGTTATATCCGTTTCCCATAATACATCTCATCAACTTGGTTTTCCCTCTTTTTATCCTCATGTTGTACTCCTTTTCCATTACCACCTTCGTTCCATTTATTATGTTTTACAAGTTTATTTCTGGCTCCCCTAATACTAAAACATTATGTGTAAAGTACACAGCAGAACACGGGATGGGTTGATGTAAACTATTTTCAAAAGTGGCACACAAAAGAAACACTGACGCTATAGATTAACATACTTCATTAGTTTGTAGCGATCAATTCGTGCTTGAGCGACTTGTAGGAGAATAGCCTTAGATGGGAATCTTTAGTCTTTACTACAATGATTAGGATAAACTCAAAATTCACTGAACTATTACTGTTCCTATATATACATTATATTACGAACACAATATGTGAATTTTTTATTAGGTCTTCAAAGCACTATTGCTCGAAAGAAGTAATTTCACGAAATTATAAATAAAATCAATTAATCTGATTATTATTATAAATAATTTGTAGAAAGATCTGATGAAGACCCCGAAGTTTGGGGGACGAAACGTTTCCAAAATAAATTATTCATATCTATATGGTAGTTTCAGGAGATAGGGCATTGCTTTCGTTGATAGGTGGATTGACAATTTATTTTTGAGGGCTTCCGAACAACTTTTCCATGAGATGAGCGGACGTTTCTAAACTTCCAACGGTTTTACCTCCGTGTATCACGCAACTTAACAAGTTTATCTCTAGGTCAAACAGAGTAACGTGTGTTGTGTTCCAAAGTCACCCACTGAATGGTTTTATAGATCCGTAAAGAGCACGCCTTTTCTTCTGGGTCCACGTGACGTGACTGACTTTTTCTCCTCAGGAAGACGCCCCGGGTCACGGGAGCGAAGGAAGAAAAAAAAAAGAAAGAGGTAAAGGAAAGGAAGGAGGTGGCCGTCTTTACTGGTGCGGGTAAATTGAAGGTGCTATTGTTTCAGATAATAAAATGTTTGACATAATTTAAGACGGCGGAGATTTACGACGTGCCTCAAAGTTTATACAACGGAATTTCCGAGCACACCTCTGCGAAATTGCGCAATAAATCACATTTATGCGCGTTTAGTTTCATGCGGTCTCGGAGATACCCTACGTCAAATGGAAGAGAAAGCTGTCCGGAGGAGCGAAGTATATTTGCAGTGCGCACAATAAAGCCCGGCTAATCGTCCCTCAGGTGAAATATGGCCGCGAACAAAGGGGCCGTTACACTTTGCTCCTCTTTTTATTTTCTTCAGCTGCGTCCTTATTCCTTCCCGTTCGGAATGGAGGTGACTGGCAGACTGGGGCAACGGGCGCTTTCAGGACCACAAAGAAAGATGTCTTTCCTCTTGAAAAACAAACACTTAACACTAACTGTAAAGACGATTACCTTCTACGCCTTCTTTTAATTTTTTTAACGCCCATGAAAATTAAAAAATAATGAATAAACACCGCAAAAATAATATTTCAAATTTTCAATACATAATAATACGACGTATTTAAAAGTAATATTATATTAGACAATTTAACGAAATATGACGTATTACAAATTAATATATATTTTTTAATTGTTTCTCCAATTACCTGACGAAGTCAACAAATGTGGTACAAACGTAGCAGTTATTTTATCTAAAATTAATTTATATCGAAGGAAGTAGAAATGCCCCATTGAAGCTGAGGTAAAGAGTGGAGGGAGATTACGTAGGTCCTCGGGGCGTCGACTTGGAGTATCTTCGTGATAGAATACCCACCCGGAAAGCGGGAGGTCCTGAGTTTGAGTCCTCGGTCCGGCCAACATTTTTCCATTCTTGTCCTTCTACTATATTAATGAATGATTTTTTCTGACAACATGGCCGTTTTCCGTATTTATTAAAAAGCTAATTAAAATTAAAGAATTGTATTAGTAATACAATTTTTTAAAAAAATTCATCCTATAATTTACGTCAATACTACAGGAAATCATATAAGATATAGAATATTAAATTTAACAGGTTTTTTTAAAAAACCTGTCTCAAATATAATTGAAATTTTAATAATTAGCTCTATTTAAGGTCGTATTAACTGTGAGGTCATTATTGACAAAACAATTTCATTATTATTAGTACTAGAAGATATTAAAAAAATTCTTAGCATTATATTCTTTCCCAGCTTCAACTTAAGTTGTTATTATGATAATTTTTTATGAATTTAGTGTATGAGTGCTACTAAATACAGAACATTTATTCAGGCTGATTTGAAAATTTGGAAATAAGATTAATGAGCAAGGAACTCTTTAATATCGGCAATGTGTAACGTTTTCCTAATTACCTTCGCACAATGCCAATATTATTCAGCTATTAGTCATAAAATACTCGAAATTTAAGAGATTATTTATATTTTATATCATTACAGTTAATTGCTAAAAATTGCTCCAACTTACGTCTAAATGATAATTTATTATTTAATGCACATATTTATGTTTTCTAAATAAGAGGAACTTCTCACCTGATTTCTAAATTACTAATAGGCCTTACATTTTAATGTCAAACAAATTTATTTCAACGTTTACAAATATATAAATTCGGCATGACCATTACAATTTTTAGTTGCCCTGGCCTCTCTCTATCTCTATTCACACCCTTCTCTCTCTCTCTCTCTCTCTCTCTCTCTCTCTCTCTCTCTCTCTCTCTTCTCTCTGACGTGAAGCGATATCTCTTACTATTTATTCTAATTTATTTTCCCGCAATAGATTAAACGAACACTAAATCTGGCTGTTACATGCTATTAACGTTATTTGGGTTTGTCAACATCTGGAACGTCACCGACGAGCAAAGGAATGGACATCTGCAGTTTATTTCAAAGATCATTTATGACGTTATAATTATGGTAGGAAGTTAAAAAATTATAGTTTAGATTTCATTGGTCGTAGACTCAGAAGCGTAGTAATAGCTGCTCCGTTTCCGTGCCGGGATTTAGTTACTGAAAGTCTCACCTTGAGCGCCTTTCGTCACTTCCGGACTGTTGTTTTTTGCAACAGCGACGGTGTCTCATATTTTTGGCAGCGGTGAGAATTGTGAGGTAGTCGAGGATGTAAATTACCAGTTAGGAGTGAGTCGACGAGATGGAATAACAGGACGACGAGCACCACGGTCAATGCAGATGTTCGCCTTTGTGCCTTGATGGATGGCACCTCGCCCGCTGACAGCTTGATGCCCGTCAATTACCGCGGATTTAAATAATATTCCTGTTATTATGCGACCGCCGATGGTAGCAGGTAGCGAAATTATCGGTGTCTGCGATCTGGGCCTCCAGTCCGCTACTGGGTATGAATGGTCCCAGGACGGTCACGACGCCTCCTCGTGGGAAAGGCGGCTTCCCCGGAGCAAAGGTGACACTGCTGATCGATTCCAGCTTGGCTCAGTTCCGTCGTTGCTCACATAGATCAGTGATTCTTAACATTTACCTTTATAAGTAGTGGAGCTTCTGTACACTAGACATTCAAATACTTAAATGCTCTAAGTTTAATTATTTTTATATCTTCCCAACGCGTGAAAGTATGCTTAGGCCAAGGTGTTTCAATGGTAGTAACTCCCATCGATCTTAAGTGAGGAGAAGTTCTTCACTTGGAAACAATGGCAGTGAAGTTGTCCGACAACCGGTAAATAGCAGGTAGCAGCGGTTAAGTAGAGAGTAGTCGTCCTGTGGGTTACTTACGCATTGAATTTCTTTCAATCATACTGAATATCACATTTCAGTTCATTATATTTAATTTATACCAATTCTAAAAAACATTACAACAAAATTGTAAAAAATAATTTAAAAAATTTTAGGGCCACATACGAACTACGTTTGATCCTGAGATACTTATTCTGATATCGTACTTGAAGAAAAATTGAAAGCCAATATTCTAGATTATACCGAATTTCTATAGTTGCTTACATTACTACTAATAAATTTAAAATTAATTTTAGGTACATTATATTACGAACACAATATGTGAATTTTTTATTAGGTCTTCAAAGCACTATTCCTCGAATGAAGTAATTTAACAAAATTATAAATAAAATCAATTTATCTGATTATTATTTTAAATAATTTGTAGGAAGATCTGAGGAAGACCCCGAATTTTGGTGGACAAAACGCTTGCAAAATAAATTATTCTATTTATGACTTTTGGTAATTTCATAAAACTTTAAATTTCAACTTTCGGTCGTTTTGAACAATCGTACTACGAACATTGCCGTAATGGACTATTAAAAAATTTATTTTTTAAAGAACTGTTAAATGAATAATTGATAAAACGTAGTAACAGCTGCTCTGTTATAGTGCCGGGATTTAGTTATTGAAAGTCTCACCTTATGTAATGAGGAATATTAAGCAGTTTTGTTTTTCCTTAAGAGCTGAAATAGTTATAGTATGAAATCCATTAATTGACTTTTTTTTTCAATTCCTGAGAAAGCTATTGTGAAGTAGTTGGTTGTCATACATAGCCACAGTGTATGATGAGTGCTATTTATTGCATCTAAAATCATAAGTTTAATGAGAACTTTTAATAAATGTATTGTACTCTATTATGTTCGTAAAATGCTGTTAACCTACCAGATGATGCAAAAATTTTGTACCCAAGAGAATACCTATCGATATAAAATTGCTTACCAACAATAGCAGTAATTTGGAAAAAGGGAACAATTCTGTAAAATAATCTGAGAACCAGACTTCAAAGTGTCATCGATTGGACAGGTCACCCAATTTAAAAACGTGTAGTTAATTTTGTCTGTTATTTTTAGTCATGTGTGGCAATCATGCAGGTTCGAAAGCCTTTACTTGAATAAGAGCAGACGTCTTCAGTTAGCAAAGGACCACAAGGATTGAACAGTAGATTACTGGAAAACGGTCATGTGGGCTGATGAATCGCAATTTCAAATGAACCATGCAGATGGTAGGGTTCGAATATGGATAAAATAACAACAAAGCACGGACCCCAACTACATTGCCACAATACTTCAAGATATGATGGTCATTGTATGTGTCCTTTGATTCTCGCGAAACAACGTCTGAATGTCCGAGAGTATTTAAGTATTATCGCAGATCAAGTACACCCTGTCATGTTAATGGTGTACTCTGCCAGGAATGGATCCTTCCAGCAGGACAATGGTCCTTGAATTGTCCTCAGTTGGTTCGAAGAGCATGACGGAGACTTCACCTTGCTTCGTTGGCCTATACAATCACCATCCAATTGAGAATTTGTGGGATGGGATCCAACGGGCCATCAGGCAGGTGGATCCAAAACCATCAATTCATCATATGTGATCTCAAATTACTCATACGGCGTACCAAAATCTAAAAGAATCCATGCCCAAAATAATTCAAGAAGGATTTTATTGTTGGGGTACTCATAATAATTTGTCCACTCAGTGTAGATTTCAACATAGAGCAGTGTAAAAAATTAGGTGAATTAAGTTTGTTTCTTAAATGAGTTTAAAATACGATGCAGTTCACATCATCGAGAGTTAAGAATATTACCATTTAACTTCAGCGTGACAACAATCCCACAAGCATGGCTTTCGCATGCCGTTGTCACCGTCACCAAGAAAAAAAAACTCAAGAGCCGAACTGGAGCTGGTGACGTCACAATGGTCCATAAATGACTTGGCCAAGCAAGAGCCGCTTCTCTTTTCCTGTTGGGCAGGACCCATGAGTCAGCGACGTCCTTGCTTGCAACTTATTCATTCAGCGTGAATTAGATTACGAATGGTAAAAGGTTCCGAGAAGCAGTTTACCCTGATTTTCACGGTGTCATAATGAACATTAATTACTGAACGTGTGGCGGGAATTACGCCAACGCCTCGTAAATCTCGGAAGGTTGACGACACGCGGAAACGTGCTTCTCGGAAAGAATTTAATAAGATAAATGAAGTGCAACTTTAAAAAGAAAAATTATTTACCAATACCCGGAAATAACGTTAATCATCGGCTAAATTTATCATAAAATTACACCTTCAAATACAATTACCGTACTTATATTTATTTATATGCCATTGATCTGAATATTTTTTTCATTATATTTATTCACTAAATTCACATCACCTGCTTTATTGTACCGATTACAGAAACGAGGCCGAGGAATTTGTAATGAGAAAAATTAAATCCAAATAAATTTGTATTTCACCTGAAATCGGTCTTTAATACAAGACCAAGGAAACTTTCTTACCGTTTATTGAGAATGTTTATAAATGGTTTCTCACAGCATGACACTGACCAGCATTTACAGGCGGACAGTCAACAATCATCAGTGATCTCATTATTATGAGGTAACACAAAAATGGTAGAGTTTCTTTATATGT
The DNA here is from genome assembly GCA_034510155.1 of Eucriotettix oculatus. Classification (NCBI taxonomy): domain Eukaryota; kingdom Metazoa; phylum Arthropoda; class Insecta; order Orthoptera; family Tetrigidae; genus Eucriotettix; species Eucriotettix oculatus. Next base: position 36,337,931 of record CM067376.1, read on the forward strand.
GATATTAAAATTGTATGGTTATATTCACGCGTAAAACAAAAACTCAATAATTCAAAAAGAAAAAAATATTTATTTACGCTATGAAATTTTAATATCACTTAGATAAGTTCGCTCAAAGCAGAAAATATAAGAAATACTGAAAAAACTACTCTAAAACTTCGACTGAATGCTGATTCGTAAAATGAATCAGACCCAAATACTCAGATCGTAGTAGTTTGCTACGGCAATTGACGCCGGAAAACTCCTTTGGGTGTGATTGAGAGTGATTGTTTTATTACGTATATAAAATTAGATAGAAAAGCGAACGTTGGAGAGATGGCAGCAGTGCTGACGGGCAGGGATGATGCACCTGCTGGAGGAACAGGAGCAATGGCGTAAGTGGGTCAAGGAGGCGGACTAAGTGCAACGATCCGCTCCGCTCCGCTTCCGACTCTTACTTTCCATATCTCCACCATCGCCGGAAGAATGCGTGCTGGAAAAACCGAAGCGGAATTGTCCGCCAAGCTGTCTACAATTCCCTCAATTCATTAGTGTACCGGTCTAGGTGGTAGCTATTTACTCAGAGAGCCTAAGTACTGTTTCGCCTCACCTATATTTGGAGAAAAAAGTTATGACAAAATTTGTCCCCTGCTGATAAACTGAGAATTAGCTATTAAAATCTCTTTATTTTTGCTCGTGAGATCCTACATAGCACGTTAAATGCGCAGTACAGCAAGGAGAAGGGGGAATTGTCTTTGAGGAGGAATTTCCCCCTCAAGCGGACTGGTGGGACACTACTCTCATTGATAAAAACATTAATTTTATTCTTACGAACATCATATACTTATTATCTATTACATTTTACGGATGCGTTTATTGATGTAAAAAATATTCTGAACTGACAGCAATACATTTACTAGCGCCAATGTTTTCAGAATTGCTTTTGCATTACCAGTTGCTAACTACTGATGCTATAACGACTGTTGTTCTAAATATAAATTGATGTTAAAGAGTAGATACCCAAATTTCAGTTGCCCATGAGACATAAGCAAAGAGAAATATTTTAGATTGATATGGATGAATATGGAAATATAATGCCGAAAGCTTCTGAATAAAATTACATGACTGACAAAGGAATGTATTTCTTATCAATAAAACAAGACTGAAATTTGGGTATTTACTCTTAATTACCAAGTTCCGTTAACAAAGTTAAGAGTTAAAGTGAACTCCTGTCTACCCCCACCACAATACGAAATACTTAACATTGTGTTGACACGCGACTAGCTAAAACTCCTATGGTAATCATTAATTGTTCGCGGATGTTGACTTCGCACAGTCTAACTCGACTGTAACAAGCGCAACGGCACTATCTGATTTTTTTCCCCTTAACATTGTGGGGTTCGTTACATCCGGGGTATTCTTTCATTTTTCTGAGGTTGCCAAACAGTATACCATTATTTTTGCTTTTGTTATATGTTATAATTACTAAAAATTTATTTCCGTAACTAAACTAAATTACAAGTTTATAAAAGATTCTCGTGTACTCAGTCTGATAAATTAATTGTTTAAGCATGACGTTTCGGGAAATTCAACTCCGACGTCGTCAGGTCCAGATGATTTTTCTGTTAATGTAACAAAATAGTTCTCTTGGCCCATTACTAAGTAGTTTGGATTGTTTAATCCGAGAATTTTTTATAAACTGAGTAATCCGGTAAAATATAGTTATTTAATTACGTAAGTCCACGGTTAGGTGTGGTAACCTTTTTTTTGAAGAGTGCCCTATAAAATAATGTATGGTTGGTCACGGGCCACTACAAAAAGCATTTGATGGTAGTAGTAGTACGTATTTAAAAAGGAGAAGGTACAGAAGTGTAAGTTGACATAGTGTTGCAGTTATATATAATAAAATAATAGTGTCACTAATCTAACTAATGAGAAATTTGGGATTGACTTTCAAGTGTCAATATTTGGTGAAAGTTATATTTTTGCCAAGCGTAAGGCGCGTTCCAAATTCGTATCGATAATTAACAACAATAACTGCCAAAAGGGGGCGCCAGCTTACGTATAAAATTAATTATATTTTTATCTTTGGAAACATGTCTTCGGCTCGACGCGTCGGGCAGTACTAATATGCAACAGAGAAATTTAGTTATGGGCCGATCAAATGTTGCACGAGGGCCGGATGTAGCCTGCGGGCCGGGGGTTGCCCACCGTTGCTCTACCAACTGTGTTGGCTATTCTAGGGGGCATTTTTCACCCTTTACGGTTTTCTTCTATTTTGACAAATTTTTCTTTGTCGAAGGTGTCCATAATATCAGATAACAACTCTGCTTCTAGAGAGAAAACTTTGACAGTGCCTGCCATAGAGAAGTGACACTGATAGAGTCGGCTTGGATGGTGTTTCCTCGCTATATCAAACTCTCTGTTGCTACAGAAAAGCGGATCAATCTCATTCCCTCCCTCTCCCTCGTAGCAACTATCTTGCGTGTTTGCCCGTCACAAGCAGCTCCAGAAGAAAAAAAGCTCTATTGTGTACGGGACCCATAAAGCATACACGAGAATTATGTTGTTAGTAGACCAATGACGTCATTTTGTTTTTTCTGTGAAAGAGCAGTCACTTGAGCTAGAAGCCACGGTGACAGTAGAAATACAATAAGTTTCCGTGTTGGAATGAAAATTATTTAAATGAAGTGTACAGTGGTGGTCGCTGAGGCGGAAGAGTCACTGTTAATGCTCAGTAACGCAAGCAAGGTGTCTCCAGAACACTTTCTACACACACACACACACACATGCGTCGCCATGGAGACATCGCGTCCCCGTTCTCAAAGCATACATTACCCGGCCGCCCAGCCGGACGACGACGCTCACAACAATCAAGCGAACAACCTCTAAATAGCGTCTCTCAACCCTAAACATATCATTTCTTTTTTTAAAAATTCTTATTGGTTTCAAGTTGTGACCCTTGGATGCATTCACCTCACACAGGATATGGGGTAAATGCCCCCAGATTATGATTAAGTAGACAGAGCAGATGATGTTACAACTACGCGTTACCATGGAAGACAGATTTACCTGTTTCGAGAATGAAACCCGTCCCATGGACACAGTTGTCATAAACAATTATTTTTTTCTTTCTATTCTCTATCGTATTATATTAATTACGAGTTGATCACATTCATTCTTTTCCATTATCAGCACCGATTGGAATAATTAGAAATCAAAATTAGTCATTTAAATGAGAAACAATAATTAAGTTATGAAGATTAATAATAACTACTGGTCCAAAAATCAATTATCTAACATTATGTTGTTAGTTTGGGAAGAGATATTTTGACGGAAGTTAAGGAATTCTCATACTTGGGAAGCGTAATAACTAGGGATGGTAGAAGTATGTAGGATAGCACAGGCAAGGAAAGCTTTCGCGAGAAAGAGGAATTTACTACGGGTAATATAAGAGTGAATATTAGGAAATCGTTGCTAAAAGTGTTCGTATGGAGTGTGGCGTTATATGGGTGCGAAACGTGACGATAGGAGTTGCGGAAAGGAAAATAATAGAAGTTTTTGAAATGTGGTGCTGAAAATCAGATGGGTTGATAGAATGACTAACAAGAAAGTTCTAAACAGAATAGGGGAAGAGCGAACAATATGGAAGACGTTGACCAAGAGAAGGGATAGATTAATAGGCCACGTTTTGAGACATGAGGTCGTGTAAAATTAGCATTAGAGGGAAAGTGTAAAGTAAGAAGAGAAGAGAGGGACAAGTATGGGATACACTAAGTAGATTACAGAGGATTTGGGACATGCTACTTATGAGGAAATTAAAGGCTTGCGCAAGATAGGTTAGCATGAAGGGTTACATCAGACCAGGCTTAGGACTCAATACCACAACACATAAATAATAAGTGGGGCAGGTACCAATTGGACTATTAATGTTTAGACAAAGATAGAGGAATCAGGTGCTGGACTGCAAAACGTACCCAGTAGATGTTAACTCCGACTATAATATACTGATTATAATGAATTAAAACAAAAATATGGATTTTAGAAAAAGAATAACAGGTGGTGCTTCAGAGATTCAAAGAAGATATCAAGATTACATTAACGGAGAAAGGAGAAAGAAACAATATAGAAAATAAATGGGCAGTCTTGAAAGAAGAAATGACTAGAGCAGCCGACGAAAAAATTTGAAGAATAGCTCAGATTAATTGGAAAGCACGGACAACCCAAGAAGTAATAAAAATGATTGATGAAAGTTGAAAATATGAAATCTCGAGAGATGAGAATGGTAAATGGCAGTAGAGAAAATTGAAGTGTAAGATAGATAAGTCAAGAGAAATGCAAAGTTGTTGAAGATTTCATGGTAAAAGGGAAAATAGACGCAGCTTATAGGAAAATCAAAGAAACATTCGGATAGAGGAAAAATATTAGCAAGAACATCAAAGCAGCAGATGGAAAACCAAATCTGTGTAAAGAAAAAAAGGCAGGAAGATGTAAGGAATATCTATGAAAGCTGTATCACGGTAAAAATATATATCAGTCAGTAATAGAAGAAGAGGAGGAGGAGGTGGACGATGAAGAGCTGGGGGACAAAATTTTAAGGTCGGAGTTTGATAGGGCGTTGACAGATCTGAGAAATTGTAAAACGGCTGGAATTGGAAACATTCCAGCGGAGTTAATAAGATAATCGGGAGAAAAAGCAATATCATGGCTGTTTATCATAGTTAATGAAATATACGATACACGAAGATACCAGAAGATTTTATTAAAAACAATTTTAAAGAAAATTAATTAACAATTAAATGAGTTAAAACAGCCTCTTTGTCAGTTTTTATTTTATTTAGTACTGAAATATACTACGTTTCGTCTCTCATTCATCTATTAATGGAACATCACTCCATGACCCCTTCGGCCGAAATGCAGGAAAGTACAGCAAAATTTTTTGATGTTTGAATTTTGCGGTATGTCCCTGCAATTTCAATAGAAGGAGTCATGGACTGAGGTTCCACGGACACATAATGAGTTTTCGTACCTGAAGAAGTCTCAATTGAGAGACGAAACGTTGTACATTTCAATATCAAATAAAATAAAAACTGACAAAAGATTTTGCTTGAACTCATTTAATTTATATTTAATTGTTAGATAAACTATTTATATGGTTAACATTTATTTATTACGAATAAAACACGGGGTGACGTTGCAGAAACAACATGAATTTTTCTTACATTTTTATTAAAGAACTGAGGAGGTCCTGAAAGTTGGGGGACGAATCGTTTTCAAATAAATTATTCGATTTCTGACTTTTGGTAATTCTTTGTGTTTTATTTATAATAAAATGTCAGATTAATTTAATTACTTTATTTATTTAGTATCATTCTTCATCAAGTAATTGTTCGGCCTTAACCGCAGTCCACGACAAAAAAATCGTAATTTGTAATAGTTTTATCCATTTCAAAATTTACCTGATGAAATCGGCAGCCCATTCAGGGACTTGGCCTACCGGGTCGACTGCGGATTATAGTCTTACATGATACATTCAAATTTGGAATGTATCGATTTTCCACCAGTCTTAATCTCGGTCTTCGTGACCTTTACGTCACAAAATTTCATTCTCATGTCAGAATTCGAACCCGGGACTTCTGTTTTGTGAGACAGAAACGCTAGCCTCTAGACAACAGGTGGTCGAAAATTAAGTACAAAAAATAAACAATTCTGCCAATTTGTCAGGAAACAGCTTTATATTTACACTTAATAAATCTACGACGTTTGGTAAATATTTGTGTAATACATCAGGAAAATTCAAAATGGATAACATGTTTGTAAAAGTTGTTGTGGAAGTTTCTAAAATCGGTTTCTGACAGATTGGCTGCATTGTTTGTTTATTTAGAACAGATTACTTTGTTTGGAGGTTTTAGTCAATATATGTTGTTATATTCCATTACATTCAAAGTAAAACTCGTACAACAGGGTAAGTCAAGTGAAGTTTGTTAAATGTGTTGGATTCAAGTTGTATTAACCAAACCTTGTTCAGTTAATAGGAGAATACCACTTATGGAGAAAGGGATGGTGGTTGAAGTATGAAAACATTCAAGCACCACTTATCTCATAGTAAAATAAAAGCAAGAGAAGCCTATTTAATGTCAGACCTATTGACATAGTTAAAAAAATCAATAGACGCCAATTTAAGGCCAGACATATTGTAGAGAAATAAGTTGTGAGATGAACCATAGACACTTTGTAGTCAAGAAGACAATGACGACCTTTATTTTGTGAAGTGCTTCTGAGAAAGAAAATTGCTGATGATAAAAACGAATGCCCCAATTTCTTTTAGCCTGGCTGCGGGGTAATACGAAAATGTATATTATGTAATGGAGAAAGTATGAATAATTAACAGGCAGGCTACTAAGAAACAGATTAATTTAGACGACACTGCTGAGAGTAGTTTTGTCGAGAGGCTTATAGAGTAAAAAAATGCTCATGAAGAGGGCGAAAAAAAAGATAATGACAACCGCTGAGGAATTACTCAGTGACAGAGTATATAAAGCGTCTCCCAGTTGACCATTCAAAACCGTTTAAGTTTTGACAGTCCGATTCTTGTTTGATTTTAGAAATGGATACGTCTTGCGTCAATCCTTAGAAGATCCTTAAAGTCTGAGACCACGATAATCAATCAAGCCAGGAAAATAAATTAGTCGCTGACATATCCAATTAATTGCTTGAGGAAAAACAGAGAGAGTTTGCTTTCGACGACATTTAAACTCAGACATACATCTCAGGATAATTACGTACATCAGCAGGGGAGCAAGTGTAAGACGAAGTCCTGTGGATTTAGCACACGGTGTGTGTGTGTGTGTGTGTGTGTGTGCGTGGCGCCTCTGAGGATTACAAAATGGGAAATTATAAGTAGAGAATTTCTTGTGATGATTCTCTAAGTATGTTACGACAGATGTTGGTCCGAATCATAGAAACAAAATATGAAATTATGAATGACTATCAACCCAGAACATTAAGCAGGTCAAATTGTTGTACCTTCAAACACAACGTTCACTTATATAATTATAAAGGCTTTCTTTAAAAAAATATATATCAATGAAAAAAATTCTCCTGATGGCAACTTTATTTGTAAGACACAACGTTTTTAGAAAATTTAAATAATTAACAGTTATGGCATAGAGAAGTAAAATCTGTTGAAATGTGATCAATGGTACAAAGACAATAATGCATTATTGATCACGCCCAAGTCATTATCCACTCCTACCTATGAACTAGATAACATGTATATAGAAAGTTATTTCTCAACGGGGATTACTGTAAGAAACTGCCTGTGGGAGTTTTCTTTCGCAGATATTATTCCCCAGCGTGACGACGGGGCTTATCTTCGGGGATGCCTCGTTCTCCCTCCGAGTTCACGGCTCTCACATCTCGAGTAACCTTAAACTCTTTTGGATGGGGTCGAAGACCTTGGGAATACGGTAAAAGTTGCCCCATGTTCCTGTTGGTTCAGTCGGCTAGCTGCCTCATAAAACTTTTGGAGACACGGAGAAGGGAATGCTGCGACCCCACTGCAAACACCTCTCCCGTCAACTACGAATGGTGTGACAATAGTGCCCGACCTTCGTAATGTAGTTTTTTAGAATAGGAAGATAGGTTATTTTTCTTCGGTAGCAGGCTTATGTGGGTGATCCTGAAATCCTTACCCGGTTGAAACAGATGCAGGATAGGCCCGCAGGGTCACTGTATTTCCTGCTCGGTGCCTCGACCGACCAGTTCAGGAGGCAGCTGGCCCACTGATCCAATAGAAATAGCGGACAACTCTTACCGCGTGCCCAATGACAGCAACCGTTGAACATACACATATTTTTTTTTGTTATTTGAATATAAGAATTATCTTTATCAGAAATATTTTTAAAACAAAGATTAACGAGATGTTTTTTCAGTAATATAGAATTAAATCTAGTGAAATATCAATTTTGAGTATTTTAAATATTTTTCATTTCTATTACAGGTAGTCCATGTTTTGAAATTTCTACACAAAATTTGTTTACATACAACAACAATTGCCATGAATATAATAATTAGCAGGTGGCTTTGAAAATGCATCTTTGTCCTCCAAATCCGCTGTTCGTCTCGTACAGGAAAAACATAGTTTTAATATCTTAGTTTCTAACATTATTTCCACGAGAGAGGGAATTTTTAATTTATTTAAAAATATAAATTTAACCTAAAAATATTTTAAATTTCATTTCCTATACGGAAGAAATAAACAGAACTCGTTCATAAATGGCATGACGGTTATTCAAACAGATGGAATGGCTACATATTTTACGGGTAAATGCTACGCGGTTAAGTAGTAGATAATGGACGGAAACGTGTGTGATCTCGAGTACACATTTAACTGTAATTTACGTCATAAAATTTTAGTGAACAGCCAAATAAAATGTGATGTCACAGGATTCTGTAAGAAAAGAAGTAATTATTTTAACGATTTTTTTATTAAAGTAAAATTTTAAAAAAATGGATGCTTATCAGAAAACTAATCAGTGATCACTATATTTCACACAAAATATAATAAACTGGGGAAGATAAAAATACCCCATTTTTAACCAATAAACACTAGAGGGTTTTGGAGGATTTCTACTACATAGTACTTTTTACACAACTATTCAGTACTTGGTAATCGTTCAAAAGTTGATGGAAGGGATTTCTGTTTATTGAATTATTATATGCAGTAATCAACAGAGAAGTTACGAATTTATAGCACAGTCCGTTTGGTGATTTAAATTTGTGTCCGCGGAGAAATTATCCTGCGTCTAGTATCGATTATTTCCAGACATAAGAGAGGCCATAAATTAAATATCAGCCTATCCGACTGTGAAACTTCCTGTAATATTCATTGCAAAAATAAAAGATTTCATTAACGGAAACTATACTCAACAGTAAAACTTCATGAACTAATTAGCGTTTTTTACATTGCACGTGAGCTGCGTAAAAAACAAACATAAAGTGTTGCAAAATAATCAGCCTATTTTGTTGTGATAATTTATTTTCAACTATAGGCTAACTGTAGGTCATCCAAGCAGTGCTTTAATAGCATAGGAAGGAATAAAAATGGGGTTAAGGGAATAGGAGTGCTTTGGATAAAGATGTTGAAAACCAACAGACAGAATTAATAAACGCCATCAGGTCCTTTTTGTCTGGCTATTGGTTGCGTCTTTACCCAGTTGGTCTACAGACGTTTCATATTTCCATTTGAATTACATTTGTAGAGTAATGGAGCTGCTAGTTCATAAGTTCTGGTGCGCGTGTATAATTAATTCTCATTTTCAAAAGCCTGTCAATGCCTTACGTTCTTTATACTTAATTCAGAAAAATGGCATTCAGTATATTTGATTCAAAATAAGGGAGAACTGTACCTACCGTCGAGTTTGTTATTATTCCTGTCTAGCGGGGAAAGCGGGATTCACGGTTTTACTAGTGAGCCATCTGTTAGCTTCTAGCTGAACCAAGTGAGCGAGAGCGGAAGATGTTTCTGGTTTACAAATGGAAGTAGATGTCCCATATTGTGTGCTCAGTTAGTAAAAATGTGTACGTTCAATTGCATAATTTTTTACAGGGTAAACTCTTTAATTTTTCTTATCAGCGGACGATTGTCAATGGTAGCGAACGAATCATAGGTACGTATAGGATTGTAACCACTTTTTATTAATTTATTAGATCTTAAATTTATGTTTGCGTTATTTTGTAATCCTCTCGTTACATTATATATTTTAAATAGCGGGGTTGTATTGGTCCCTGTACAATTTAGCGTTTCGAGGGTGGTTTCAGGTACTCATTTAATACGTCACTGATGACGTCAGATCTATTTTACTATGAGCATAGATAAGAACAAGCTGTACGTACAATGTACCTATTCTTGGAAAATCCCTTATGGATAAATTAAGCCTATTATCATTTGTTTCTTCAACTCGTATACTTTCTTACTTAGATTAGACTGGCGTAAAAGTGCGCGTAACAGGTTTTACTTGTTCTCAATGACTTTAGATTGGTAACACTGAGTCTCCAAGGTGTCATCGATGATTGGCTGCAGACGTATTTATTGTGCGAATATCTTGAAACCACGAGGTAAGATTCATTTTGTGTCTTTTTTTGATTTCTTGTAAACTGTATTTGGTAACTAGATATATACTCGAGTAAATAATTCTCAAGTCATTTTAATAAGCTCGTTTCTGTTGTGTGACGTATTATGTTAGATATCTAAATGTATTCGCCATAGATGGCATAATTTGCTCCTAGGTAAAAAAAAACGTGCTTCTGGGGCAAACGTTTGCACATCGCATGCGCACTTTTACCTCATTTAATATTCAAGTATTGGTTCCTTTAGAAATAATCACGTGCTATCGATTCCTCATCACAGTAGTCACAAATTTCAGCCACTGGACCGTTGCTTTTTTCAATCAACCGAAATGTACTTCGCAGTTGTAGCCAATAACTGGATAGTAAGTAATCCAGGAAGAGGCATCACACAATTCGAAGTACCAAAATTATTTGGTTTTTATGTAAATAAATAAAAAAATATTTGGCTCTGTCTACTGTAGATCTGCTTCAGTGGAAAATAGTTTCAGTGTTTTTAAGACGTGTGGGATTTCTCCTGTCGCAGTCCTGAACCTAATAATATAAAAGAAAATGAAGATAAATAAAAAATTATCATTGACTTAAAGTAAAATAAGTTAAGATTTAATTTATAAATTATAATTTAAAATTATAACGTATACAATTAATCAAATTAAATTTTTAACTATAGCCCTAAAGTAAGTGATATAGAACTTGGTAAGGAAACAGAGTAAACTACAGAAACAGACTGATCATTTAAGTAGCCTCATTATGTGAACAAGCAGATGCAGTTCCATAGCAGGCCGGATTCAAATGAACTCTTTTATCAAAACTATTCATATTCTGACTCGGATTACGAACCGAATGTAGACGGTGCCGTGAGCAGTTTCCTCAGAAGAAATAAGGCCGCTCCCAAAAATTAAGAACCCCCAGCGAAGAAGGAAGAAAGGAAAAATATCTGAAATAATTACAAGTTAACCTTTTAAGAATAACCTGAAAGCCAAAGCTGGTGATATTATGAAGAAGATGTTGAGAAAAAATCCAAAACAACATTTTTCTAAAAATGACACTCATTCTGATCTTAAAATGAAAAATTGGAAAGTTGAGAACACAATAACCTGACAAGAATGTGCAGAGGTATACAGTGAGGACTGTATCATGTGTATGAATGCGAAGAATGGTGGCATGTTACGAAGGCAATGCTTATTAAATATGTGACAGAAATTTTAAAAGAATACCTAGGATATTAAAGCAAATGTTTATCTTCCTAAACGTAAATGTAACTTCCTGTGTAATTTTCCATACATTTTTAATTAGGTTGCATTCTATGCAGTTCCTTCAAAAAACTCTCTGTACATGCGAACTTTAACCCCACTATAAACGCACTTTTGCCCCACGGGTAGAGTAAAAGTGCGTTTATGATATTGGTTGAAAAAATACTTATTTAATGAAACGTATTCAACGTACAATTAAAAACATTATTGAATTTAATAGAAAACAGAAGATTTTGTGGTATAAATATCATAATTTTTATTCTTTTTGAAACGAATGTACACAGGGTTAAGCACTAAGTGCGTACTTTTGCCCCACTCTAGTCTAATGGTTTTTTCTGCAACCATATCAGTGATTATTTGTTGAGTACCAGCCTCGTTCCTTATTTAGTCAGGTTAACGTGGCAAGCCTGATAAATAAAATTTATATATCAAGATATCCACTGACGAGATAACTTTAGTAAATATTTCAAACAATTTGAATTAGTCTGAACGTTTATATATTTTCTTTCAAATTTTAATCGCAAATATACTCACGTTTACAAGTCCTCCTCTTCACATTTCAGAAATATAAGGGAGATAAAATGTATCACAGCTCAGGTCAGTTACTTTGAGCAATTAATTTGACATAACATTTAACACGAATGATATTTAATTATAAGATAACGAAATCTTAATCTTTCGCCATTGTTTGTAAACCAGCGATCTTCCTCATCCTCACTGTCCCAAAGAGTCTAATACTCACTATTTATCAAAAACGTATTTAGTGTAACTTGTGAACGGTCTCAGTATGATAAAAAGTGTAGATATATACGATAAATGAGTTTATAACGTATTATATTTTTTATTTTAGCAAAAATATTATAACCATGGCAACCAAAAATGAACTATTCCTTTATACAAGCTCAATTAAATTTACTTCATTCCACTTCTCAGGAATTTATTTCCTATCCTATCTCGATTACGAACTATAAATACATAAAACCTAATTTTTCCTCTGATAACTGCATTAGCGATGTGTTCTAAACTTTGTAATCATAATATTAATAATATTTACCAAATAAAATATTTTAGAAGATTAAAATTATTTCCTAGACATTATCAGCAATTATTAATAGTTCTTTCATTTTCAACGAAACGTATTCATTAAAGATAATATATATATATATATATATTTGTGTGTGTGTATAAACAAAATAAATGTCCGTTTGTCCTGAATGCATTACTACACTATTCATCGGATCACCATGAAATTTTCGGAAGGTTTTCAGCACACTCCCGCAAAGTTTTCTGCCATTGTAAGTTATATGCAACCTACGATAATAGGTTATATATAAATAAACATAAAAAACTGAAAAATATTTTACGGGATAGGGTTTGTGGTTTATACGTGCGTTGAGATCTCCTACATTGAAAGCAGGTTTCTATACTATTCATATATAATAATATATACTTTTCAATTTTTTATTTGGTTAACAGGCTACGTGAGGGTGATCCTGAAACAGGCAAATCCCCTTTGATAACATAGGAAGTGAATTGAAAGGGGTTTGCGAAAAGTAGAGCAAGGGTGCCAAGGTTTGACAAGGTGTTTCACTTAAAGAGATGCGGGGAAAACCATAGAAAATCTCCATCACGTAGGTCAAGCTTTTGGGTACTAATCTCACGCCCTTCCGAATGACGGAAGACGAGTTTTCTGTGGGTCGCAGCATTCCCTTCTCCGTCTCTCCATTTTAAGTTGGCAGTTGGCCGACTGATCCAATGGGATCGGTGGACAACTCTTACCGTATGCCCAAAGACTTCGACCCCAGCACGTGAACCTCCTAAAACAGGTGAAGATGTATCGGCATGTGATAACTTTGAAATAAAGAAACAGAGAAAGTTGTTTTTTTTTAATATTTCACGCCGTAATTAACCTATCGTTCAAAACCAACTGCCACTTGAAGGTTAGATACTAAAAATAAAATATATACGTAAAAGATGCCGTAATTTTTATAATTTCATTGAATTCACCTTTATAAAAATTATTTACCTGTTGTTTCGTATTTTAGGAAAGAACAGTAAAAAATTTATGGGTCCAATTAATTGACTGTATCTGCGTATTTTTCTGTGTATATGTGTTCATTTAACGTGACAGTACATTTGTTGACACGGTGTAGGGGGCGTGAAAAAGTAATTTTACAAAAAAAAGTTGTGACGCTCTCGGTGATGATTTAATCCCGTGCTGATAAAAGATTGAATAAAATACTGTGTCCGGTTAATATAAATTTATTCTCTGGCCACACCGGGCTCCCAGCTAGTATATTCATTGAATTGAACTTCATAAAAATTCTATAGCTGTATTTCGTTTTTTAAAACAATATATAAAGAGCTACATGATAGTTGTAAATAAATTTGTGGTTGACAAAATAATTTTTGATTGGAAGTTTTCCTAGAAAAGAGAAAGTCGAAGACACACGACAACTGGGAAATGATTATACAGCAAGATATTAATGCGAATTGTAATATGAAAGCGGATATGACATTAATTATACGCAAACAACAAGTATTATTCCGATTAATATGAAAGTGAAATTCAATTGATGGCTGGCCGAGTAGTAGATCAGTTTCTTTTCTTAAATAAGATCGTAGTTTGTGATCTGCTTACGGTTTAAAAACTTTAGATCTTATCACCTAATACAGTTCGTTCAAGAACGCTAGCATGTTGGCATAATCTCTAAATTTATAAATAAATGAACAGATTTTTAGTGTATTTCCGTTCCTGAAAAGAATGTGCAGATAGGCTGTAAACCTCAAGAACCGCTAGGATAATTAATAATAAGTGTAGTGACTCGAATCTTGCGCATTGATGTGCAAACGGCTGCGTCTAATGGCATTGAGAGGAAGCTGCTCGTTAAGTGTATCGCATCGCTTTCTCATTGTGGCTGCGGATCCCCCGCATATTGTTCCTGTGCCGTAAATCATCTTGGTCGGCGTTGGCCTGCAGCCATGGCTTTCTACTTACACCCCCGCACGAGACAATGGCCGCCGAATCCCCTATCTAATTCGGCCGCTTTCGAAGATCGCTCCGCATTCGCATCTAATTGCACCTGCTCCTGCTCTCTCGGAGGAACGCCAACCGGTTCAAGTAGTCTGCGTTGCGATATGAAACCCACCGTTCAGAAACAGGCAGAAAGAATATTTATTACATCTACATGCTTTCAGTTCCGTGAATTGTGAAATAAAACAATAAAATACAAAATTACTATTCTTAACTAAACTAAGCGCACGTTATAAATAATAAATAACGACGCAACTCGTGCGACTAACGTGATAGGGGGGATATTATTTAATGAATTTAATAATTGAGTTTAAATATATATATATATTAATTGTAAACACAATAATTATTAATATGGGTAGTGCGTAGATATATTAAGTTCAAAATAATTATTTAAAAATGGGATTTTATTAAAGATCTCAGGGTATTAATGGTTTGGGTGATCACGTGTAGCAGATCTGTTCGTTGACGAACCTGAGTTGTTTCATAGGCGTCTCGCTGTAATTTCCGTGTTGTGGAACTTATAACGGCCGGTAGACAATCGTACGAAGTCGTGCTGGCAAAGTAAGGAAACTCCGCTTTTTCCTCTTTCTTCTCTGCTTCCTGGACTGATCAAAGCATGGTCTCCGCTGCCACCTCACCAATCTGCTCTCGCCGTAACTTCTCTGCTGCCAATCTCCTTTAGCCACCACCTTCAAAAATCTCCTCCACCACTCCTTCAATATCCTCTCACCATCACTTTGCAAAATCTGTCCAATCTGTCTAATTTCTCAAAATTGTCTCCGCCAGCCTCTTTAAAGCCTTGTCCCCACTTATCCGACACCTATCACTAAGGTGGCAGGGATGGATATCCTCCAATCATATCCCTTGTTTCATTTGGGGAACACACGCCACACGCCACCAAATTCCTAAGCAGATTAAGACATTCCGAAACGGCGACGTTGTGTCCGAGCTTTATGGTCCAGGTGTCAGTCGCAGTCCTTTTGTTGTTTTTCCGAGCCGCCAAGACGACGCGCGGAAAAACCCCTTCTTCCTGACAAGCGACTTTCTCATTCCGGAATATTTGGTATTTAAGTTCCCGTAAATCATAATAAAATTTGGACGCGGGTTCTACTGCGCTACAATAAACTAACTATATTTTACAGATGTGCACGCGACTATGTCCTAGTAGCAACTCTTATTTGGTTTTCCTTTCAATAGTCACGGAACTTCTACGGCCGCGCGCATAATGTCTTTTTCCCTTTGTCGCGACATTTCTTTGTTACTACAGATGTTAGCGGAAAAAGAATTCCAACAAAGATAGAGTCGTCAGTAGATGTGCCGGAAATCCAATGCATTTCATAGTGTGGTGGGAGAACTTAGACTTTTGGTTGTCAATTAAATATTTAGCCGAATATACCACTTTTAAATTTTGGTTTTGGGTTCGCTTTTAGATAATATTGAAATCTGGTTAATTTTTTACAATATATTTAGTATCCAATTTATGCAGTTACAACATTTTACATTTAATTCTTATCATTTAGTTAATAAATATAATACTAAAATGATCTATTTAAAAATATTACTATCATTTTAAACTTTATCCGACCAGCCGCATGACTTACATGTTGACCGTGGTGGTTAGGAAAATTACACCAATTACATGTCGAAAATAGAGAAAACAAACCACGCCGTTAAATTTAACCTTAAATATGCAAAGAAAATAAATAATTTATGCCCCCAGAATTTAGAAATCATATAATAAAAAACTAAATTGCCGCGTCAACGTGGACTACATTTTGTAATTTATCTGGTTGGGTTCTTATTATGGCTGTTGGCTGCTCCGGCTCGGATGTTCGTTCGCCTGTGGTGGAGGAAGACGAAGCCAAGACCCCCGATGCTTGTGTCTCGTTGATGGGCCTCTGATCTCGGATGATCTTATGCGGCGGAGGAAGATGACGAAACCTTGACTTCCGATGCTGTGTCGTCGCTGATGGCCTCTGATCTCTCAGATAGCTGGACTCGGCAAGTGATTGTCTATTTGCTGATTCCAAGCCACGTAGCTGGCTGGCTTCCACCTTGCTTCTCCTGACGGCAAAGCTATATCGTCCAGGAGCAATTGCTGGCTCTGGACTTACCGTCCAACTTCTCCTCTCAGCTCTGATTCTGGACTACTGTGCAAAACGTCTCCTCTCCTTTTTCTTACAACTTCACCACAAATCATATGTTTGAATTTGGGATGTTAACGTCTCCAATTGCCCACGCATTTGGGCAATTCTCGCCATTTTGACCATTGGCGGGGACAAATAATTTATGCCGGGGCACGCGCAGCGAGGTATATGCAAGGGTTCACACCTCTTTGTCCTAGAAAATACTACATGTCGTTTACTAGAATAGCATTACTCAAGTAAAAAATAGTAATTTCCTTTACATCTTAGAAGGACGAAATGTTTATTATTTAGCAACGTCGGATTTGTTTCAAAATGACATCCTTTTCTTTTTGGTTAGCAGCAACATTTTTAATTTTAATCTTTTTTTCTGTTCCCTTACGCTGATATTTGGCTTCACATCCTCAGCATAATAGAAATATACACGTCATATCCTAATTATTTAAAATCCGTAAACTGCCGTTATTTCCTTAATTAATTTGTTTGAATATAATTTCGTCGTGGGATTTTATGTCGAAACCGGTGTAATGCGAGTGGCAGTGCTACATTACGATTTTTAATCTGCGATTAAACTAAAAATTTATTCTTTAAATGGGGGAGTATATATATTCTGTCAGAGTACTGAAAATATTTTTAGCCCTGTTATTGTACCGGGAGTATTTTTGAATCTTTCGAGATACTGGGAGTATATTTGAGTCATTTTGCGACATTTTCGATGCCGCTTGAATCATGTGTTAAGCAAGAATTAAATAATGTACCGGGGTAATATAAAAAAATACCCGGGCAACGCCGGGTCCCTAGCTGGTTATTTAATAAAAATAAATACACTGTAATTTTTATAGTCTACTGCTAGGTTCTGTGTCATGCATGTAATCAATATTATTTAAAGTTTTATTCATTACAATTTATTAGAAGAAAATAAATATGTAGCCTATTCGGTTTTTCTTGCACTTTGTTTTTGCCAAAATTAATTATATACTTTGAGAAGACAAAACGCAGGTGAAACGAATTATGATGACTCGTAGTTTAGTGTTACAAAGGAAGTGGTAAAAAGATTGATAAGGGTAATAGTAAATTATTTATAAGTTAAAATAAAATATATAATGACTCCAACACGAAATCCTTATTATCAGTCACAATAATTTTATTTCTTAATGTTCCAAATCTTTCGATGGAAGTGAAATGACATTCTATATAATCACATGTTACATTTAATTTACTACTTTCCATAACATTATGAAAAGTTTTATTTAATACATTAATAGAATATTAATATATAATAGATAATCATTAATAAAATGTAACATCTAATTGCAGAAAAGTCAATGAATATTATCTAAATTAGATCGAAAGGTCAAGAAGATTAATGAATAAAATCATTGTAACTTGTAATGGTAAAACGTAGCGATATACGAAATTTGGCGGTACAAAATCAAATGCAGTCGGATGACAAAATTAAAAAAGCTTGCAGACAGGGTAGTAAAACCTAGACATTTTGGCGCCTGGCTGGTTTTTATTAAACTCATTGAGATTTCGGGACACCTGGATGTGACAAGATATGGTGTTTTCCCCAAAATACCGGTGAAGTGGGGTGAATGGCTGCTCCCAAAGTGTAAGGATAAATGATTTTGATTGGACTTCGTTCTCGACCCCGAAGGAAATAAAAAGATACCGTGGGAAAAAGCAGTTAAAAAGAGAGACAATTTAATATTTGGGCATTGTTTTTGTGGTATTAAGGTCCTATCCGTGGCGACATACAGGAAGACTAAATGAGCGAGTTGTTCGTCGTCCAACATGGAAGTTTAAAGTAATCGGTTGGAACCGGTACGATATCTAAGGACGAGGGGCGAGTTCCGGGCAAAATTTAAGACGGTATTTCCTCTGTTTTTAACCTTTTAAACGATTTTATAGAGAGGTTAATTTCACGTAGGGTTTGTTACATTACTCTGTTTCTATGAAGCTCGTAAAATACGATTCGAGAATAGAATTCCTGTTTTTAAATGTTAGTTTGTAAGAATTAAAATTTTTGGGAATATTGTATAAAGTATACAGTGTTTAACATAAAAAGGCCGGCTTCGTAAATTAAATTTGCGTTTAATTAATAAATATATATTATAATCATTCATCATTTAAAACCACGTACATGTATCTCAGATTGAAAATAAAGTTTCTGTATTAGAATCATCAGGAATTACTGCAGTCAGCTAGTCGAATGAACTAAAAGATACAAAAAATCCGGTCTAACTGATTCCTAATCCTGTATACTGGATATATGTAAGAAAAGTTTCTGTTATTATTTAACCTGTTCGTAAAATAATTATTGTGTTGAAAAGACTTGCCGTTTTGTAGTTGATATTAAACATTTCCTTATAAATAATTATGATGTAGTGTTCCTATTTGGAATGCACGTCCGTGTCGTGCGGGGACGAATCTAGGTGGCGGCAGTGGACTCTCGAATCGGCAGCATTGTGGATTGTTCATATTATGTTTACATTTATCAAAAATATAACCATAGTTCAGTCCTCACAAATTTTATTAATTTATTGAGCACAGCTCTCGTCATACATCAGTATGTAATTTAATTTCAGCAAAAGAAAGTGTTTTTTAAATTTAGTATGTGATTTTACACACGGAGTCTGAATAATGTCAAGATCGTTAGGTTTTGCATACAGGAAATATGTTATTCCATTTTTCTTCAAATAATACACTGTTTCGGTGTTGTTTTTTTTGCGATGACGCGTGAAAAATTCAGCTCTATGTCCAGCCACATACTCAAAATCTCTCCGTCAGTGATGATTTTTCCACCTAGGAACTCTTCTAAGAATTGTTTATAATAATTGTCATACATAACTACTTTGGATTCATATCGTCAACTCAACACTATGTGCTTGATTAAACCACGCCTTGACATCCTCCTCTTTTTGACTGAATCAGTATTTCCGCCAATCCCAGTTACTGTTATTTCTAACGTGTCAAGATGTGACACTGGGAGCTTTTCTGCTGAGTGTGATGGTTGAAGCGCAAATTTTTGGCGCTTTGTTGTCCAGAAATTTCTGTTACCTGCTACAGACAATGTGGTGGAACATATCAACCCTTGTCCCTCACGAACGGAAAAACGAACTAGACACACCTCAAGTACGCGCGTTAGAATATCGAAAACTTCTTAGTTTAGAATTTATAGATTTTGAGTCTTATTTAGAATTCTTTAAATTCCAGAATTATTTGAGATATGGCGTATTAAGTGACACGGGGACTGAAATTTCGGCCAAGATCTTAAGAAAAATATTTCTCTTTTTTTTCTTATTAATATACCTATAAATTCAGTAAACTGATAAAAGAAGGAAGGTGTAACCTATTCTGCAGGACAATTTAAATTAAATTTTTGGTTTTTAATAAATTATTACTGTTTTTCAGAAAAATGTGTTTTTTTTTAGATTTATTATTATTCAATCCATTAGTCCTCGGTTGAAATAGGATACGTCAAACATACAAAATTTTACAACTAAGAATTGAAGGACAAGAAGAAAAAGATAAAATTCAATCTTCTCAGCTTCATGATTTCTGGTACCAAAAACCTTCTATGCTTCGCAAAAATAAAGATATTGTTTTCAGTCTTTTTGTACACATGTACGTGCTAATAACTTTAAATACAAGTAATAGTTTTTTAATTGTTCAAGTAGTTTATTGGAGCAGTATGAAGCTCTTAGTAAAAAAAACTTCCACCTCACAGTTTAAAGCAATTTTAAAAATAATACTGACAATAATGGTAATATAATGGTCATATGCACGTAAAAAATGCTAAAGTATATTCAAGTACGTAACGCAAGAAACATTTTCAAGACTGCCAAATTTCGAAAATAATTTTCTAAATATCTCGATTGACAAGACGTTTAAAAAACAAAATTTTGTACATTGCTGCATGTGTGTGTTGGTAATAGCTCAGGAGCAATTTATTTACAGGAATTAAAATTTTTAGTCCCCGTGTCCCTTAAGGGGACTTAATTTTGTTAATTAACAAGCATAACGAATTATGCTTGTTAATTAACAAAATTGAAACGGGTAAGATTAATAGCGAGAAGTAGGGCTGTTGTTAATAAAATTTAACAGTTGAATTTAGAAGCATTACTATGAGGGCTTAAAATAAGATGGAGGGTATCGAGTTCCCATAAAACAACAGTAAACGTGCAAGTAAGAAATATGAGCTGAAGTAGTTTGTAATTATGGATGTATTACACATTTTCAATAGCGATTAGTGATCATTTCGTTCAAATAGTCTCCTTATTTAGTAGGTAATAGCCGTATTGTGAGGGAGCGCTTTGATGCTCTCCTTAGGAGTTATGGAGTGAGCAGAGTCTGTTGGAGTGGCATTAAGCTGGTGAGTGTATGGGTAATTGGCGAGAGCTGTGGAACTGGGTTGCGCTATTGTGACTCTGGAGGTCAACGGGAAAGAAGAAGCGCTCCTCCTGTGCCCTGGCAGCCTTTCACTTCTCATGCAAATGCGAGCAGGAGCCGAGACATCCACTGTCACAAGTCTTCCCAACTCAATCGCAATCTGTGAAAGCTGGGATTCAATTCCGTACAATCAGCCTCCGAGTACAGCGAGCACTTGCCACTGCCGGAGCTTAAACGCTCTTGCACAACCTTGACACCAGAGTCCTTGCACTTCTTTACACCTGCTCATCGGAGCAACAAAGCAAAATGTTTCCAGAGCCTTACAGTACAGATAAAAAATAAGCAGGTGATGTGACTTTACAAAGAATAGGAATGATCAATATTACTACTATCAATGAAATATTCACGGAACGTATTTTATCAGCATCAGTATGATTTATGTGTATTCTTTTATTTTTTTAAAAAAAAATTGCTTAATATTTGCAAACAAATTATGAAACCAGTAGAAAGGAAAAACTATGAACTTTTTCAAGTAAGGTACTGTGGTGTTTAGTCTTTGTTTACACCGCAAATATATTATTATAACAAGGAATTGTTAAATAATAAAACATATAATTTGAATATATTGCATTTAATTACGATGATAATAAAAATCGAAATCGTGGTATTACAATATAAAATTTACAAAAGAAATATAACTCAAATTAAGTTTTAGTAAAAATATAAATTTACGAATAAAATGTATTATCAAATTGGCTCAGTCGGTAAAGCAATAAGAATCTATGCAGCTTCTAAACGGCTGCTCCCGGGAACGCGGGTGACAAACGATATAAGTGAAATAAAAACAATCGCGAATCAACGAGAATGGTTTTATTGGAAAAGCCGGGTGAAAATGCCGTTACCAGATGTTTCGCCTCGTGACGTCGTTCTTCATTTGCCGTTGCCGGAGGTTTCTTTGCTGGATCACGTCTTCTAGATCCTCTAGCGCCTCTTCTTCAGATTAAATCCCCATCACATGTTATCTTTTTGTTTTCCGTACTCCCATCAAATGAATCTTCTTTCTCAAAACGTGCAGAATTTAACTTTTACACATGTTGCTTCTTCAGCCACTGCTCTCTCGTCCCGTCTTTCTCAGGACAGCTCCCGGGACCAACTGTCCAAATACAATACACTCCAGGCAATAAATAATGTTGTAAACGGCGACGTTTCCCGCCTACTCGGCCTTGACCAAACCACCCTCGCTTTTCGTCCTGCTGTACGCGAATACCAGAAACTAAATTATTTTTGCTTTACCGCTTCAATGTAGGGGCCATGAGTCACCACAGTACTGAACTTAGAATCGCAGTTAATCCTAATAAAGTAAGCAACTGCATCAAGATCGGAAACATGGGCATTAAAAATTGAGAGAAGAAGTTCCTGGGAATTTTCGTAATGAAGTATTAGTTGATAAATGGAAAACTAAAAAGTAGACATAAACGGTAAAATATAAAGATGCTTAAAGAATAGTGAATAAAAACGTATGTTGTGGCACTAATCAGTCCTTACACTGGTCTTATGGTGTTAACATATTCTGCGCACGCTTTTTACATTTCTACATAGCTACCACATCCCTCATTATCCCTAATCTGCTCAGTTTATTCCATCCTTCGCCTCCCTTTTTTGTTCTTACCCCACAAAATTCTCTCTACTGGCAATTTTACAAGACCCTCATGTCTCAAAACGTGGCATCCCTTTTCTTTGTCAAACTCCTCCAAATTGTTCACTCCTCTCTTATTCTGCATAGAACTTCCTGGCTAGTTACCCCATGCACCCATCTGATTTTCAGCATTCTCCTGTAGCACCACGTTACAAAGACTTCTATTCTTTTCCTTTCTACAACTCCTACCGTCCACGTTTTGCACCCACATAACGCCACATTCTTCATGTATTTCCCCTTTTTAAAATTATCACTGTCTTACTCAGGCTCAATAACTACCTGATAATACTGTCAAAGGATTTCTCTCGCGGTTATAGCAACATCATCAATTATTCGGATATTTCTAAATGGCTCGATTTAATAATGTTCATATCAGAACTTTAAATTTCTTACCTCAGAATAACTTGATACGTGGTCTTGTTGAATACAGTGGCTGGGAAAACAAATAGTGAATTTCTGCTCAAGTTATTATTGATGCGTGCTATTATTATTTTATTATTAGATTAAATGCGCACAAGTTGTGCATAGGTTACTTAGATTACGTATATTTTGGGATCACACCTTGTTCTTATTATTTAGTGTTCTCATTGATTATTATTTACAGAGGTCCACCACTGAGTATACCCGTTTCTTACAGCTGATTTATTTATTATTATTCAATCCATTAGTCCTCGGTTGAGGAAATAGGATACGTCAAATATAATATTACAAGAAATATACAAAATTTTACAATTAAGAATTGAAGGACAAAAAGAGGAAAGATAAAATTCAATCTTCAATTTTCAGTCGACGGAGGAGGCAGCAGAAGATCGTGCGTAGGTTCCCGTCGAACATGAAAAAGAAAATAAGTCAGCAGTTAAATTCTAGTAGAGTATAGTTGTAAAATAATAGGAGAATTTAATAGGACACCAGCAAACTGTTTTAGTCCTTCCTATCTAGGAACTCTTTCAGTGAATAATACGTTCCATTCACTAACAGAGATTTACAACTCTTTATGAATAATTTTTGAACCTTAAAACTTTTATTTCTTCCAGGACAGTATCATATAGATTTATACCGGAATAGTGAATGCTTGTTTCAAAAAGGCTTAGACGATGTTTTTCAACACGGAACTGAGAGCGATTTTTTGAGTTGTACGAATGGCTTGAACCGTTTAGAGCATATAGATTGATGTTGCCCCACACAAAATTTAAAATTTCTAGAATATACGCACAAGGCACGGTTAGAACTCCTAAGGTTTGTAAGTGGTATTCCACTCCGCACCAGATACTATTCGTACGGCCCGCTTTTGTAGTTTAAAAATGTGAAGCGCGTGATGCGAATGACCCCAGTTTGTAATACCGTAACACATGACAGAATGAAAATATGCATTATTGATGTAGCTATGTCGGTTTCCCCGAGCTAACACTCGTAATGTAAAGCAAATTTTGCTGAGTTTTCCCGATAGTTTTTTAATGTGGTGATTCCATTTCAAATTATTGCCAATCAGCAGACCAAGAAAAGGCGCGTGCTCTGAAAAGTTTCCCAAGTTAGGAGATAAACTGTTTGTGTTTGCTGTGAAGTTAACGATTTTGGTTTTCTCTAGGTTAAGAGAAAATTTGTTTGCAGTGAACCAAAGATTGAGACGGCACATCGCAGTATCAACTTTCTCGCATAAAGTTTCCGAGTCTCTGTCCGTGATAAACAAATTTGTGTCGTCAGCCCACGTAGAGGACTGATTTTAAGGGATGAAAATAATTAGGTAAATCGTTAATGTAAATGATGAAAAGTAAAGGTCCCAAAATTGAGCCTTGAGGGACACCGCAGGAAATTGTTTCCCATTCAGACAGATACTTATGATCACATGGTAACGGTGACAGGGTTGATCACACAAGTCGCACACACAATTGCTGTCAGGATCGTGGAAACTCTTGTTCTTAAGTGCCCTATAATTCTGTAATAACGAGAGTAATATATATGTTCCGTTTTTGGTCAGCATTATTGAATTGAATTTATTAATACTGCAATTGAGTAGCACTCGGTGGCAGTTACAAAAAATAAACTTAAAAATAAAATATGTTACAAATAATAATTACACTAATATAATATATATTAAATTAAATCCTAACAAAAAAGATAAAAAAGTACCCATTATTCATATATTGTTTCGTCGCACTACACTACACTTCACTACACTTCCTAATTCTTCCCTGAAACACGTTGCTATTGGCAGGGAATGTTTCGAAGACTTCTGCGGGTAAATTGTTCCAATCCCTTACAGTCCGATTTAAAAATGAAAATTTCCCAACGTCAGTTTTAAAGCTACACTGCCCAATTTTACAATGATGATCCCCTCTACTGAAATAATTTACTTCTAAAAACTTTGATGCAATATCTTCCCAGCGTACGCTTTAAAAAGAACCCCGAGACGTAAATTTTGTCGTCATTTTTCTAACATATCCTAATTGAGGAACATTATGTTAAGTTTATCACTCGTACTGCAGGCAAATGGTTCACTGGGTTAATTTTCCTAATGTTTACGACGCACTTGTGGCTCACGACTTTTCCTTAATTGGTACAAGGCACAATGATTTTTCTTTTGCATAAGAAGTTTCCTTCTTACTTTAACGACGCCGCGGAGATCTCATTTCTTCTGTCGCGTGATTACTCCTGAG
This sequence comes from Eucriotettix oculatus, assembly GCA_034510155.1. Lineage (NCBI taxonomy): Eukaryota > Metazoa > Arthropoda > Insecta > Orthoptera > Tetrigidae > Eucriotettix > Eucriotettix oculatus. Next base: position 36,363,214 of record CM067376.1, read on the forward strand.
AGGAAAGGGTTTACTCACCTTGGCCTCTCTCTCACACGCACACATGTCCGTCAGCTCACCACAGAGGTGGAGGAGGAGGAGGAAGAAGAAGACATTAGCGGCTAGGTGCATGTGTGGGTGCGTCCGAAATTGCAGGTTATCGTGAGCGTTTTCGATGGTATCTCTGTGGCCGTGGACCACAGAACCTGGCATCATCGTAGTGCGACACTCTGCACGCATTCCCCCAAATTAAGCTATGTAAACAAAGCGCGGCCTATACTTACCTGACCTGAGGCCCGTCCTAACAATTTAATAACTCATTGCTCATCGTCAAGATCTAATCTCGGATCCCGCAAATTCGCCCGCTTTCCCACGGAACAACGATTACCACGCAAGTGGCGTCCTTCTTCGAAACGAGCAGGTGATGAAAAGTTGGTACTCACGAGCCGAGGAAATCTTAATAAATACCCCATTACTAACTACGTACGGCCCTCCACTTTTCCGCTAGCTTTTGCTTTTCATTTTCGCCCTCTTCATGTTGAAATTTCAGTTTGTACTCCAAATTAAAATGCTACGTTATTTTACCTAAACTTCTCCTTTTAATCCTTTTTAAAGCATTATATTATGCGCCATCTAAATAGGAAAATTTTTTATCTACTTATTTATTTAAGATAAAATAAGGTAATGGGTCGACATCAGGAAAATATAAATTAATTGACAGTGAAATATACGTGTGGTGAAATGACCATTATGGGAAAATTCGTGCTGAAGGGGATGTAACGGTTAATTTAGGGTTTGTTTAAAAGCGTTTATTAGGTACGTTGAGAGAAAGTAGGGAACATCGCTGTAACTTAGGGAAAAGAGAAAAAGAAGAGAGGTTATGAAGGGGTTAGCAGGGGGCAACTTAACTTTAAATTGGTTATGCCGGATTTCAGTGATTGTAAATCTTGAAATAAATTTGTTTGGCATTGAAATGTGAAGCCTATTACTAACATAGAAAGAAGGCGAGAAGTTGCTCTTATTTAGAAAGAAGAAATGTATGCATAAATAAAAAATGATATTTAAACCTAAGTTGTGATTATGTTTAGAAAGTGACCGAAATCGTATTTATACCAGCACGATCCTGAATTTCAAGTATTTCAAGCGTCATAGTTTAATAATATAACTAATATTAGCATTTTGTAAACATAATGAGGGATACGTAACATATTGCCGAGATTAAAGAGATCTTTGCTCTACCAGCAGATTTCCAGGCTTGTAACTGACCTCAAAAATTCTCTCCGTTAGCAGCACGTTTCGAGAGAATAACAAATGAATACCAATGATGGACGGGAGGTGTGAAGAAGAGGTAGGGGTAGAAAGGGGTAGAGGAGTAGAGTGGGAGAGATGGGGAAAGGGAGAGAGAGGGAGGGAGACACGGGAGAGAGAAAGAGAGCTGGGAGAGGAAAGGGAGGGAGAGTGGGGAGAAAGATTTCTGAGTGGAAGAATGAACATTACATTATTGTTTCGAATAAACTTTGAAATAATAAATAGTTATTAAACTTTAAAAATAAAAAATAACTTAAATTACAATAATTATGTTGTTATTTTACGAGTTTTTATTCCTAATGAAAGGAATATTTGCAGAAACGCTATGTGGTATTTATTTCACTACATATTTTTATTTCGTTATTGGCTACTTTCATATCTATTGGTCAATTTTTGTCAAATACTGGTGAAAAATGTATCCTAATATTCTAAATATTTTAAATAATGGATTTTAATCCGTTTCGTCAAGTTTAAAAATTCAAAATGTCGCAGCACATACTGTGATTACAATTGACTCATAATTTTATATGAAAAAAAGTGAATGTATTTCCTTTCCTATCTGACTGAAAAATTAACTAGCATATAACAAGGAAACTTTTGGGACGATTTCGTCTGAATTTTATTTTTTATAATAGTAGGAATTTAGCAATATGAAAATTGCCATCCGCCATCTTCATTCCGCCTATAAAGGACGGGAAGACAGATTTGTCTTCAATTCAAATAATTTTTTAGCTGCGTACTTGTGACAGACTTTAAACTAGCTATAGGTCTTAAAAAATTCCAGAGCAATGAAATAATTTATCTTCACAAGTTGTGTGTGTGCGTTAGGGAGGAGGGGAGCACAAAATGCTACAATATCTCATTTTATTTGAAAAACCAAGTTAATTACTTTTCCAAATGAGAGGTAAAGAAGACGAGAGGTAGATTTTATTCTCTTAGAGACTTCCGTAAGGGTTCCTGATCCTCTTTTTCGTGCTATGAAATGTTGTGACCTGTCTGAAGCTGACTGGTGTTTAATTTTGTCCTCTTGATCACAAGCCAACAACTTTTATACTCAGGAGGTTTCTTTCATTTGTCCGTGTACCGTACTTTCTTCTGTCGCGAGTAATACATGAACACTCGTACATTACTTGGGTGATATGTTGAACCTCTCCGTTAATATTCAACTGCCTTGTCTTATATCCTGCTTTCAGTTTTCTCCTCTGTACAAGTGGCAGGCTTTGTTTCCTCCTTGATTTAGTGCACGGTCCTTTAATTAAACATATGCTTTATATTTTTTATTCTGTCTCGAATTGTTTTTAACCAGTCACCATTTTAATAAGATAACTAATTATTTGTTGTGTAAAATAATTAACTTTAAAAGTCTGGAGAATATGGCAATATTGCTATAATCATTTATACAGGGACGTGAGTAATGCTTTAATTATATATTTATTTCTTCTTTCACAAAATTTCAATTTTTTTAACAAGAGGAATGCATTACATGACTTCCGTATTTACATTGGTTGTATCAAAAGTTCGTTGCTCATTTCATCTTCTTTGTGCTTCTGAATAATTTACAGAACGATCAAATATTAAAATATATTGTCGCCATGTAGATGAAAATAAAATGTTTTACTTAGGAGGTTACATGGAATGCAACTGAATGAACATGTGTATAAATAGTATTTTAAGCAATGCACCTTTCAGATTCGCACAATTAATTTGTCCAATATCGAATTAATCGAGAAATAATACACTCAGTATGCACACAATTATAATACACGGTATATATCAAACTTAGCAATCCAAAATCGAAGTGTCTAAACAATGGCAAGCTACAACCCAATAAACTTGCGCATGTCAAAGTCAAATGCTACAGATTATTCAATCAGTCTGGTTGAAAAATCGGGATTATATGTCTTTTATGTGAGAAATCCAAATAAATATGTAAAAAACATTTTTGGATGGAAAATTTAGAAAAAAATTAAGAATTTCGACATATTTCCACCTACCGAGTCCAATTGAAGCTAAGTACCATCTAGATGATCTCGTAATTACAAAATCAAAAAAATTCATAAATATTGGTCAAGCCGTTATAAGGAGGACAAGAATTACGCACGCCGTAATTTTATATATATGATTTGTGAGATAGTCAATTGTTTCTGACTTGCTGAAGCTTGATGTAGCGACGGCGACGGATTGACGCGGCGAGGGTGTGAGATCCGGGACAGGACTCCGTGGGATCGCAGACTGAGTGTGTGTGGGTCCGTGTTGGGTTCCCGGCAGGGGGCGCCACATGCGATCCGTCTCTGACAGCGACAAATCCGATCAGCGGGGGAAGGGTGAACTAATCGCAGGTTGCATAGCTGATGGATGGCGGCGCCGGAGGTCACCATCTGTCAATACCCGAGGGGTTCTGACGAGCTAGCGCCGAAATTTCAATCAGTCTTTGTCCGTCGCTCTCGCTATCAAAAGTTCAGCCATTAATAAAAAAAGCAACTCGATAACCCGCACGTGGAAGAAATATAATTCATGGCCTCTGTCATTGCGAGTGTGTTACACTCGAGCTTCAATTTGCATCTAAATTACCACGATCCCCCGCTATCCGGAACGTGTCGCTGGGGCTTGTTGATCGGCAGCAACGATCGTGTCTTCCCACTGTCTTGAGAACGCTGGGAACCTCCTACGATCGGTTCACAATTTTGGACAATCGTCATCCAAATCTCAGATATTAAATCGTGTGAGGGTCATAGCAAGACGACTTCTCAGTAATTCTCAGGAATTGCGAAAATAATCTGAAAAATATACCTTCCCACGGCTCAGTTCTTTTTTTATTTCCTTGAATGGTCCAAAATGTAATCTCTCAGACTCGATTGCTAGATTTCGATTCTCTCCTCTTATCACATCGTCACTGCACAACTCCACAGGATATTCCACAATTTGTTCACTATTTTCGAAATCGGAAGACCATATTCGTCATTCTCACTCAGTTAGTCAAGAAATGACTATCTTTAGGAATGGAATAATACTTTCCCGGGTTGGCCCAGAGTGACTGCGGGGCTTACCTGATCATGTCGGGAATGCCTCGCTCTCTCTCTCTCTGGGTATTTTTTTTATCAAAGTTCTCATATGCCGAGACACCTACACCTATTTTAGGAGGTATATGTACTGGGGTCAAAGACCTTGGGAATATGGCAAGAGTTGTCCGCTGATCCCATTGGATCAGTCGGCCAATTGCCTCCTGAAATTGGTGGAGACATGGAGAAGGGAATGCTGCGTCCCCACAGCAAACTCGTCTCCCGTCATTCGGAAGGGCGTGAGAATAGTACCCAATGCCCGACCTACCAGATGCAGGTTTTCTAGGGTTTTCCCTGCATCTCTTTAGGTGAAACACCGGGTAGGATCCTTAAAACATAGATAGCCCGGGGGCCCTAGGTAACCCTTGGCTACCTTGCTCTACCTTCCGCATCCCCACTTTTCAATTCCCTTCCTATGCTATTAAAGGGGAGTTGACTGTTTCAGGATCACCCTCATGTAGCCTGTTACCCAAAAAAAAATCCCGGGTTGGGACCCGCGTGGTGAACACAGTTATCATTATTTTTTATCTCTCTTAAGTTGTGCCTGCCAGATACCGAACCTATTTCCGGGACAATTTTTGTAAAATTGTGGGGGAAAAACACTTCATAAAGGTATATTATTTTATTGATTAAACGTAATATAAATATAAATTAAAGACACAAATTTATATTTTTTGTTAATTTTTGAAAATAAACAAATTTCCCACGCTGCCTCACCCCCGGAATGTTTTATAATTACAATTTATACAATTAAATTAAAATTAAGAAAAATATAAACACTTTTCTGTTTCCTTATTTGTATTTATTTTGCGTACGGTTGTTTGCTTTATCAATTTTTCCTTTCGCAAAGGAATTTAATTGCAGCTGCACAGTATTTGCCGTTTTCCACGATCGTTTTCTTTCTTCTATTCTTTTTGGGTACAGCGTCCTGTAACACATTCTTATAAGGCGAGTCGGTCAGTTTTTCCTTTTTTCTCCTTAGGAACACATTACATTTTGCCTTATACAGTAGTACCCAGATCCGCATGCAAGTCATAGTTTAATGTTTTTCACCAAGCCTTAATACAGGTAGATTTAAACATAATACATAACTTATACGAATATAGAAAATTAAAAAAAAAGCAAGGAGTTTAGTAGCTTACCTTCTGTCGAATTGATGGAAAAATTCACAGATGTAAGACAACGTGCAGTCAGAACTTGCTCAAGTCGGCTGTCGGGATTTTATCCTTGACCAGTGACCATGTTCCATCCCTATTTAATAAACGTCAGCACTAACCAGTCAAAAAAAAGGGATTCCCGTTCAACCCCGCTTTTCATTCCATCGCTAGATATCCTACTTATTATTTTTGCGAACGTCGTCGTCGCCGCTGCCGACGCTCGTATGCAGTAAGTGACTCTTAGAAGCATTTAACAGAAGGCCGGTATTAGAAATGGTCAGTCTGAGATTGATTTAATCATCGAGTAGGCAAAGAGACTAATTTCGATAACAGACACGTTGACCAAGATATTATTGTCGTTTTCAATACAGCGTAGTGTTAATATAAATAAATACCCGCGCAACAACAGCAACTATAAAATTACTGAATGTTATATAGTTAGCCTCACAATGAGGAATATGATTAAAAACGAAAGATGTGTGGCTTGCTGCTTCACATTGTGATTAATAGTTACTACTATGAATGTGGAAGACAAGGATGCAGTCTGTCGCCCATGCTGTTTAACTTATATATAGGACAGGCGATGAAAAAAGTTAAAACGGAATATGGAAAAGGAATCATACTGCAAGGAGAAGAAATAAAAACCTTAAGCTTTGCCGACGATATTGTAGTATTAAGGGAGTCAGATGTAGACTTGAAAACCATAATAAATGGCATGAACGTAGTCCTGGAGAAAGAGTTCAATATGAGGATTAATAGAGGGAAAACCAAGGTAATGGAGTGTAGTATGGGAAACAGTGGAATAACAAAGGGTGTTAGATTGGGAAGGGATATTTTGACGGAAGTTAAGGAATTCTGCTACTTGGGAAGCAGAATAAGTAGAGTAGGATAGCACAGGAATGGAAGGATTTCGCAAAAAAGAGGGATTTACTTACGGATAATATAAGAGTGAATATTAGGAAATCGTTGTTAAAAATGTTCCTGGGAAAGGTGTACAACATGAGGATAAATAGAGGGAAAACCAAGTTTATGGGGTGTAGTATGGGAAACAGATATAACGAAAAGTGTTACATTGGGACGGGATATTTTGAAGAAGTTACGGAATTCTGCTACTTGGGCAACACAATAACTACAGTAAGAATAGTACAGACGAGAAAGACTTTCGCAAAAAAGAGGAATTTACTTACGGGTAATATCAGTGTGATTCTGAGGAAATCATTACTAAAAAAGTTCGTATGTTCAGTATATGGGAGCGAAACCTAGACGATAGGAGTTGCAGAAAGGAAAAGAATAAAAGATTTCGAAATGACGTTCTATAGGAGAATGCTGAAAATCAGATGGGTGAATAAAATGACAAACGAGGAAGTTCTAAACAGAATAGGGGAAAAGCGAACAATATGGAGGACGTTGACTAAGAGAAGGGATAGATTAATAGGCCACGTTTTAAGACACGAGGGTCTTGTAAAATTAGCATTAGTGGGAAGTGTGTGGGGTAAGAACAGAAGAGGGAGGTCAAGGATGGAATACCTTAAGCGGATTAGGGAGGATGTGGGTTGTGGTAGGTATAAAGAAATGAAAAGGCTTGCGCAAGATAGGATAGCATGGAGGGTTGCATCAGAGTAGTCAACAACAACAGGAATGTCATGAAAGCGTGACATTTACAAATATGCGTGTTTGGAGAGAAGTTTTTAGTTTGAATTTAAAGTTTTTGTTATTTTAGTTTTTGTTGTTTTATCAGGTATTTGTAGTTTAGTGAAATGTATTCCAAAATATTATTTTTTGTTGAAATCTAATGTTTGTTGTTAATGTGTCTTAAAGTCTTTCGCAGTTGTCCTTGGTTTTAGATATTCTTTTCCCGTGTTCCAGTGGCGACGACATTGTCTCGTGGCTTGGGAATCCTACGAGGTAGATATCTGCGAACAGACGTGTCTCCGTGTTGTACCTCCTCGTACTTGCTGGAGCACTTCATCATCTCCGCTACTGACAGCAAACACGCATACAGGCGCAGTCCAATCCCTGACATTCACCACGAACTCGCGTACCTCACCAAAAAGAAAACTTAATTTATAAAAATTCTGGGAAACATCCTTCCTGATGGGACCGAACATCTGTGTTAATAATGTAGCGTGGTCAGCATTAAGGGAGGGGGTGAAGGAACCTAAGGAATAAAATAAAATATTCTACTGTAATCGAATTTAATGAACACCACGTAGTAGAACTACGACGACAATTAAAATTTCTACGTTTACTAAAATAAAATAAAACAAAACATAAAATGTACAAAATATGGAGTTAATTGATAAAATTATGCCCACTGGTCCAGCATGAGAACCTGTCCCAAGTTACCCGTGTTCCAAAATAGAAACTGAAACCCCAAAGAGTTTAGACATGAAAAAATAATTTCAGAACAACAAAGCACCAGAATAGACAAATATCGACGGTTTACGGGTATTTCCGGACGTTTTTATACTGTTCAGAGAAATTTAAGCACTTGGACGACTTGCAAATAACGTTGGTACATATATTATTCAAGTCTGGGAGGAAAAGGTTGTGGCAGTGAGCGCGTAAATATGGAAGGAATTTTTTAAAACTTGTTTTAAGTTATTTCGAAAAAATTAAGGTGAAAAATTTCGGCCAAAAATTGTCAGAATTAAAATTGTTTATTAATTAAATTACATCAGTACGTTTCGTTCCATTATTTGGAACCTCCTCAGGTGATAGAAATATAATCCAAAAAAATCCTAAAGTTGTATAATATAAGGTGGCACAAAGATTTATTTGTAAATTTGTACTGAAACACGAACTATCTCATTGTTGTTCTCGGAGATAGTTGTTGAACAACAATGAGCCTCGCAGTTATTCGTGGCTTGTTGTATATAACAATGAGGCAGTTCGTGCTTCAGTACAAATTTACAAACAAATCTTTGTGTCTCCTTATATTATACAACTTTTGGATTTTTTTTGGATTATATTTCTATCACCTGAGGAGGTTCCAAATAATAGTGATGTAATTTAATTAATAAACAATTTTAATTCTGACCACTTTTGGCCGAAATTTTTCACCTTCATTAATCGTGGTACAGTCAGAACAATTATGGAATTTATTTTATTACGAGAAAAATTATAACCAATGTTATTGGAATTAGTATTGAGAACATCTTTACGTTCTTTTTTTTGACAAAGGACGATAAAAATCTTGTCACTAAAGACTAGTGACTAGCATTGCTGCTTCACAAAGCAGGGGTCCCGGGTTCGAACCCTGGCACAAGCTCGGTTGTTTGTGCCGTTATGGTCGCGAAAACCGGTAATAAGACTGCTGGAGTATCGATACGCTGACCGCGTGTCACGCAAAATGACAGTCCGCAGTCGACCCGGTAGGCCCAGGCCCTCAATGGGTCGCAGAACCGAAGAAGAAGATAAAGACTTAGCAATCTTTAATATTAGTGTGATACTGAATTTCTTAAATAACAGTGTAAATTTAACCTGATTTTGAAGTTGTTTGACAATAGTGAGCTAATATCATTATTCAGTTTTTTCGGGTTTTCCATTGTGAAAACGGTAGAAAGGTAGATAAAAAGGGGAACCAGAGAGAAGGATATCAGAGAAGAAAAAACAAAACAAGAAAGTTAAGTTCACTTCTCTTATATATTTTTCTCTCTTTTTTACTCGGACAAAGGAATAGCCGAAAAATTGAACACCGACTTTAAATTTAGTAGAAAAGTGATAGTAAAAAGGTGTAACCGTGTAATTATTTGAAGAAGATTTGTGAACAGCATTATTTGAATCATTTTAAATATAATTAATTATAAATTACTCAATTTTAGGATGAATCCCACATGATAATAATTGGCACATAATATTTTGAAAACATTACATAGATTCTCAGAATGATAACGAAATTCAGACGATAAGAAAACTTTGTTGACAGGATTAAGTACGATAGCATATTTCTGATTTATTGGATGATTAACAAAAATAATTAATAGTCTGCCAGAATATGTCGATTTACTGAACCAATGAAAAGATTACTTATATTTATTACAGGCAACAGACACTTCAAGAAAACTACAAATATAAATATTTAACGTGTATAAACGTGTCAAAATTTTCTGACTCATTTTTTTTCTCCTTATATTAGTTTTTCCTTGAATGTTTACCGCATTATTAAACGTTAGGTTAGAAAAGCCTACGTGGTCTCTTCAATTTAAACTTCGGCCGTCTTCTTTTTTTGGGTATGTATTCTGTGATTCCATTTAGAACTATTTTCAATGTATAACTGCGCCATTCCTATTACATAATAAACCTAAATTTTTATAGTTATACTTGTTTTTTTTTTCAAGGAAACAATTAAAGACGCATTTTGTAACCATAAACGTTAGTGTAAATGTAATAGATCTTTTATTTTAATCTCTAAATTGAAACACTCTCTCTTTACCTGATAATCAAAGAATAGCAACGCTGAATAAACCTCTCCAAGTCAGAAAAAGGGGAAAAACGAATTTTAAGTTGTATCTGCCAAACGTTTTAATAAACCTTCTCGTAACTACGCGAGCAAATAATTTAACAGACGATGTTATTAAAGGAATCGTATTTTTTTTCCTCTCATTGAATATACATGTCTCCGGTACATTATAAGGCAGATGGTTGCTCACGATTAGTCACAACTGCTAACCTTAATGATCACGTAGACGTTAGCTGGCTTAATAAAGTGAAGTTATAGGAATTAGGAAGGCTGGAAGGAAAAGCTGCACGCACCTGGATACCGTCGTGCAGAGACGAAATCCAGTTCTTCCTCAAAGGCGGCGAACTTCTCTCTCTCTCAAGAGATAATATTATTTGCCAGTCCCGGCGTTCGTAAACGAGAACATACACCACTTAAATCTTATTAAAGGCGACGCTTACATCGCTCGCTTCACAGAGGACGTAGCATCGGTAGTTATGCTCCACAAACTGGCAAATACGTATGTTTTGTAATGCGTAACTGCTACAGGTTAGAAAAACTAATGATTTCTGTGAGAAGGCAGAGGAAAAATTTCGAATCAGTACCTAATTAAATGCTGGCAGAGAGACCAGTAATTAACATAGTTACCGAATGAAAGTACCAAATTAAACTCTGTAGTAAACCACATGTTAAGACTGATGGACAGTCGATACGCTGACCACGTATCACTCCATATTCGGAATGTGTCATGTAAGATGACAGTCCGCAGTCATCCTGGTAGGCCAAGGCCCTTAATGGGCTGCAGAGCCAAAAAAGAAGTAAACCACATGCAATGTGTTAGGCATTAAAATATTAATACAGAATAAGTTCAAGGATAGATGTTATTGTTGTTGTGATATTCACTCGCAAGACTCGTCTGATTCAAACCTCCACGTTAAGCCTTTCCATTTCCGAATAGCTGCCACATCCCACATCCTCCCTAATCTACTTAGCTTATTACATCCTCGGCCTCCCTCTTCTGGTTTTACCCCACACACTTCCCTCTAATGATAATTTTACAAGATCCTCATGTCTCAAAACGTAGTCTATTAATCTATTCCTTCTCTTGTTCATTGTCCTTCATGTTTTCCGCTCTTCCCCTATTCTGTTTAGAACACCCTCGTTATTGATTCTATACACCCAGCTGAATTTCAGCATTCTCCTATAGCACCACATTTCAAAGGTTTCTATGTTTTTCCTTTCTGCAACTCCCACCGTCTACGTTTAATGGAAAGAAAAGTATTTTCTTCCATTTCCACCATGAGGGCAAGGAAACGGGAGATCGATGGGATTTATTTTTACCTGAGTCAATTTTTTTTTTGTGATAACAGGTTACAAGAGGGTGATCCTGAAACAGGAAATTCCCCTTTAATAGCATAGGAAAGGAATTGAAAAGGGGGATGCGGAAGGTAGAGCAAGGTAGCTAAGGGTTGACCAGGGCTCCCCGGCTGTGGTTTAAGGATCCTAACTGGTGTTTCACCTAAAGAGATGCAGGGAAAACACTAGCCAACCTGCATCAGGTAGGTCGGCCATTGGATACTATTCTGACGCCCTTACGAATGACGGGAGACGAAATTGTTGTGGGGTCGCAGCATTCCCTTCTCCATGTCTCCACAAGTTTCAGGAGGCAGTTGGCCGACTCATCCAATGGGAGTAGCGGACAACTCTTGCCATATGCCCAAGGTCTTCGACCCCAGTACATATACCTCCCAAAAACTTTGATAAAAAAAACAGAGTACGAGGCATTCCCGACATATCAGGTGAGCCCCGCAGTCACTGTGGGGGGAAATGCTTGCGAGAGAAATTCCCACAGTCCCAACCTATGACATGACAAGGATGCTGTGAGTGCCGGACTTGGAAGTGCGTGCTCTCTCATAAATTATTTCTCCCGCCAATGGATAAAAATAGCGAAATTAATTAAATTTGTGGTAGATTGAGGTCATGTTCCCTTTTAAATTATTGACTGCAGTACGCGCTCCAGATGGAACAAAGGGGTTATGGGAAAGAGAAAAGAGGCAGTCTGCGTTGAAAATCAGTGGAGTGGAAGAGTCTGCGTTGAGAAACAGGGAAGAGAGAAGTTCCCTCTAGAGAGTGAGTGGACAATCTGCGTCCAGTGGTTCCAAACACTCGCCTGGGTAGTAACATTTTAGCTGTCCCGAGATTCTAAGTGGTATCCTGCAGTCCATCAACGTCAGAGCAGAGAACATCAGAGGACAGCAGAAATGGGGTTTTGGCTTCATTGCGTTCCACCATTGCTTCAGAGGCATTACAACTCTTGTAGTAGCTTTCGTTATAATTGATCTTAATTATTTAAAAACATTAATTTTATCTATTTACAAATTAGATTAATTTAAGTTTTATTATATTTATCATATTAAATTAAATTAATTTAAAATATTTTTCTGACCAAACTCTTGTCTGTTGAACTTATTTTTAAACATATGAACTCTAGATTATCTAAAATTAATTCACGTAACACCTACTGTAATATCATTAGGAATAATGCACAATGCAATGTCGTTATTTTACGTTTCTGTGGTGCACAAATCAAATGCACTGATTCGTTTGTTTAGAAAGCAAAATATTTCTGTAATTTTTAATTCTGAACCTTATTTTCCTGGTATTATTAATGGGCACATGGTTTTATTTTAACTACAAAAGAAATATGTAGAACGTAATATGTTACAAAATGAAAAAGTAGTTACGGAATCAAAAAATATTGAAGATAAAATTAATAATCAAGGTTGTATACCAAATTAATTGTTTAGATTTCAATTACTGTTACATTGGTCAAACAAAACGTACATTAAAAACGCATTAATAATCATATAAATAATTTAAAAGTTAACGAATAAAATTTTACAAGAGTTGTTGTTTTTTACTTTAATTTTTGCCACTTTTCTTGGGCGACATCCACATCTAATTTTTCATCCTTATAATTGTTTTTGATTATTTTAGTAATTTTTCATGCATGTTGTATTGTAAATATTTCTTTTGAATTTTTGTAGTTGAAATCACAGCAGATGAGGTTCAAAATTTAGTAACGAAACGTCGAATATGGTCTCCTGTTTTATTATTTAATGATTTTAAAACAGTCAGATATGATAACTATTACATTTTATTTATTTAAACGTAGTACGAACCACCGTTTTGAATTGCAAATTAATAGCTCTATCACAGGTTTTTATTAAGGCAAATCATGGTTATATATGGAAAACTAGCAAATTAAATCGATTGAATTTAACTTTATAAGATCTCGAATTACAGGGCTTGCTTCCATACCCTTCCACATTCTTCTGGACTATTTTCGGGAAATTGACGCTTTCAGGAAATTCACAAATTGTCTATACTTTTTTTGTTAGGATTTAATTTAATATTTATTATATTAGTGTAATTATTATTTGTAACATATTTTATTTTTAAGTTTATTTTTTGTAACTGCCACCGAGTGCTACTCAATTGCAGTATTAATAAATTCAATTCAATTTAAAGTCCAGTCTCGTATTCGGCTTTCCTTGCTGCACTCTGCGGACTGGTTATATCAACATCAACCGTACGAGAAAAGTCCATGAAATGACATCACCTAGCTGTACTTTCGTTTCAACTTGAAACCAGTCTGGCCCGTGGACGACATCGGCTCTAATTTGAATGAATTCCTGTGAGTCACGCCCCTCCTCCTGCTCCTCCTAGTCCTGTCTCATCTAACACGACAATGGATGCACCAGTAGCTGGGTGGTGGGCTGGAAATGGGGTTACAATAGGGTGTAACCCTTCTACCTGTCAACAGCCCTTCGGAGAAGAAAAGGGGTGACGGGCGTGTCAAAGCAGAAGTCACTCCATCGCCCTACTCAAGACTCTTCCCACCATCTGGCTATAGGAATAGAAACTATGTAAAGTAAGACAATAATAAAACTTTTCTTCAGGTTAACGGAGAAAATAATTTCCAGGATTCAAGAAGGATTAAGAGAATCCCTCGCAAATCATCATATGGTGGCGGAACGAGCAATTCAAAAGATTATCATCATGAAAATCCTTACAGCGTGAGAAAAAAATTTACATAATTATATTCAGAGAACAGACCTGCAGGAAACATGATTCTTAGCATTGTTTGCGATTACTTACAACACGTTACGTGAGTTAACATAAGTAAGAGGTAATTAGAAACCACGCAAAATGTCTGTTGTCCCTTTATGTCGGAACAGAATAAGGCAAGACAGGATTGGTTGTTGAATGAACAACTATAGAAAAATTTGTTATAAATTATTTGTATTTTTTGTATTTGCTAATAATCTACAATTGGGCGCAAGCCCGGTGGCAGATACATAATTAAATATACATAATTATAAACTAAAGAAAGATAAACATGTTCTGTGGATGCCCTGAAAGAGAAAAGAGAAACACTTCACTTCACTTTAGTTTTTTATATTCGGAAACACATTTATATTAAAAAATATCCACTTCACTTCACACGTTTTTTCAGATTTGACCTAAATTTATTTTCTTGAAGAGGATTTCCTCCAAACACCCCCACAGGTAAATTATTCCAGTCGTTGATAGTCCTATTTAGGAATGAGAATTTTCCAACATCTGTTTTTTGTTTTCTATATTTCACTTTGATTTGGTGATCCCAATTATGTTGTAACATGAAAATTAAAACAACGTTTTGTCCTCAATTTACGAATTCAACAGGTTGAAATGAATACTATATAGGAATATTATATGAATAATGCTAATGAATCAATTTTACATTTTAGCTTTAAATTTTATACGACATTTTTGCATAAATTGTTCTTAATGGGACGTTACTTTTAGTATTAATGACATTTACACTTTATACAATATTTAAAAGATTTAATATCTGAGCAACTCACATGTAGAGCAGTGAGATCTTAATGTAGGGTTTTACTAATTAAGAACCTTCTCATAAAGGCAAATTAACAAGTAAAATAATCGACAGTAAAAGGAAATTGGAAGAAAGTTACAAGCACAGTAAGTCTTGACTATACCGTTTCCTGCATTGTCTGAAGATCGCCGTTGATTATCAGGTTTCACTCAGGTAGAATCTCATAAATATTCCTCTGGACTTCCGGGTAGGAAATGGGCACCTTGCTAATTAGATCTTCTTAAACGCTGCCACGGCCAGGAATATTCCACCTTGGATCATACAAGTCAGGATCATGCAGCTGATCGAAAAGTCTGTCACTCCTGCATTCAGGATCCTCTATTTCGCTCCTCAATTCGTTAAATCACAATGTTCACTGCCTCTCTCCTCAATCACAATATCTGCCTTACATGTCTCCAAAATACATCTAAGTCCTTCTTTAAAATATTTTTCCCATTCCGGTTTCCTCTATCCTTTGGAGAGAGATTTTTTTCTTTGGGTGGAGGGGGCCAAATTCCTCCCGTCCAGAATCTGGAAGGAGCAACCACCCTACCTTCCACCGATAGTTGGGAAAATACATACTCAACAGCAAAGATCTAATGGACTATCGTTGCTTTAGAAAACGCGGATCAGAAGAATGTCTGCGTTTTTCTATCCTGTCTGTAACCTCTTTGAATTTTCCATCAAACTGACTCCCTTTAACTTCGTACCGCCAAATTGAATACTAAGTTGTGTTTAATGATTAAATGATGTACATGTTATCTATTTCCATAGATTAAATTTGAACAAAATTTTGTTATAAGTCTTTAAATAAAATATGTTTCTGTCTTAGCCAAAATTACTGACGTCAGTTATTGGAGCTCGATGGTACGTCAGTAATCTATTCAAACTACTATGTACTATTCCAAGGACTCTCTTTATAAGAGAATAAATACAACCCAACGACTGCAACAAATGTAGTCATAATATCCGAAGGAACTAAAAGTCAAATTAGGTAAAAAATGGATAAAGATCAATGGATGTTTCTGCTTACACATCTACGACATTACAAGAAACTTACTTAATAGCCTGTATATAGATGCATATTGTAAGTAAATGTATCAATTAAAAAGAAAAGAACTACGAAGGCATCAAATATCGGCGTAGTTTTTATGTTATAAATGAAATGAAATAAATTAACGACCTAAACAGATAAAGCTTTTATTTAGTTCATTCGAGGTTTCGGTGCATGTTATTCAGGTTCTGGTTTCTTTAGAGGAGATATTTACCTACAATCTGAATTTATAAGTAGGGGAGGGTGAATTTAACAAAGACAAAATAAATTAGACAAAACTAAACAATTCAACACATTAAATTAATCTCCAGTCATTAAAAACACTTAGCATGTTGAAACAATATACAGAAATGAAATTATTGAATTATTCTTGACTAGTTTACCCGTCTCCTTTCATTTTAGATTATATTGAAATCAGATAAATATACCTATAAACCATTTGTCATATTCCTTTTGAAAGTTTAAATTTATTAATGACATACTTCTCTAATGCAAACTCAAAGAATGACATCGAAATGTCTGGGGCATTTTCTCTCGCAGGTATTACTCCTCAGATTGATTTCGGGGATTACCTTTGGGGATGCCTCGTACTCTATCCGGATTTTGTCAAGGTTCTCCCATGCCGATGAACTTTCATCTATTTTAGGAGGTGTATGTACTGGGGTTGAAGACCTTGGGCATTTGGTAAGAGTTGTCCGCTGGTCCCATTAGATCAGTCGGCCAGCTGCCACCTAAAACTGGTGGAGACTCGGAGAAGTGATCCCGCAGTAAACTCATACCCCGTTATTCAGTAGAGCGTGAGAATAGTACCTGATGCATATTTTCTAGGGTTTATAGGTGAAAAAGTGGGTAGGAACCTTACAATATAGCCCGGTGGCTCTAGTCAACTTTTCCCTACCTTCCACATCCCGTCTTTTTAATTTCCTTCCTTTGCTATTAAACGGGAGTTGCCTGTTTTAGGATGCAGCCTGTTACCCAAAAAAAATCTCACATTATATTCTGAATCTATAATGTAAAAAGGAAGTAAAATTTTATTGGACCTCGTAAGGTACGATGAAGAGCTCTGACACATCCACCTTTTCAATTCCCCTCCCATGCTATTAAACGGGAGTTGCCGGTTTCAAGATCACCCTTTCACAAAAACGATTTAATAAAATATTGGCTGCTAAATTCTGTTACACAGAAGAAATAAATATGTAGACATTTTTATTTTGTCCCAATATTTACATTAATTAGTTCACAAAATGGGGAAAAAATTGTAATGCCTTTAGCCTGAATTATTCACGCATATTATTTTGATTTATTAATCTGACATACGTCGTCGCTTGTAGTGGAAAAGCTGAACCTTTTTGTTCAGTTCACCGAAATGTGAGCAAACTGGTTGCTAATCTTGATTGTGTTTTTTTCTACTCGCGTATTTCCGTAGCCCCCAAATAATAATCCTTTAAGTTATTTACATCTGATCTATACCTCATTAGTTGCCTCGGTGTCGTCGTTCGTTCTTGTGACAGGACCAATCCATCTTCTACTTCAATTACTAATCAATCTCACCAATAAAATCATTTTAAAGGAGCCCCTTGTGCCATTCTTAATTATTGTTGGCTCCAGATATGGATTCAGATATAGTTACGGTTCCCTTTATGTATCTGTAAAAGAGAATTCAACTTGAATGACGTCCAATACGCTCCGTCTACTAGACAAATATCGGAGCCTCAGTAAACACACATTAACCGACATCTTGGGATGATGGCGGCATATGAAGATGGATTCTTGTATTTGAATAACGTGACAACTTGACACAGACTTAACACGACACCCAGAGGAAAGGTGACGCAGACTCTCACTTTACGGGACTTTCAATACAGATCAGAAGTAGGACAATGTGTAATAGCCACCTTCAACCATCTTACAAGCTGATATATAAATTTTGTAACGTACTTGCGTTTATTAGTAAACATTAAAATTATTCCACTTATCACTTTAACATTATACCTGTTATAAGTCAAACCCATTTATAAGTACGGTTTCATGATTTGGTCAGCGAACACAAAAAAAGGAAAACCATCAACATAATTAAAAAATGGATTGATCCGTTTATTGATCATATTTATGTACAGATTTAGCATTCCGTGCAGCAGACAATGCAATAAAATTTATGCAGACGAATTTTGAAATTAATAGACGTTTCGATCAACACTTCTGTTCCTTGTAAATATTTAACACAGACTGAAATAACATGAACGAATGCAGTATAAAGCAAATAACAACCAAAAGATGAGACTGACAAAGAACATGAGGGAATGTTTGTAAAGAAAAACCTATTTTGTAACCTATAGCCTTATATGCTTACATAGATTACAATATTTGCATTATCCATTCTCTTAAATTGGATGCTTTAGAAAATTATTTTATTGAATACTGCCCCAATAACACATTTACTTTTGAATTATAAAGTCATTATTAACAAAACACAAAATTTTATTACAATGGGTTTCGTATTGCAATAAAATTATTCCAATTATTTGCTTTTGGCCGCACTTTGTGTTATATTTATCAAATAATCAAGAAATTGTAATCATTTTATTTATAATTATTTGACGCTTGGTCCAATTTGTTATCCAATATTTTATTAAATTGTTTTGTGTCGAATTTTGGAGAATTTAGTGTACAAATTTCATTGCACTTTAGACAAACTACAGCATTGATTATATCATTTTTAAATTTTGTTGAAAGTTTTTTGAAATTATATTCACAACAAAATAAAAAAATTCAGTTGAGTATATCTAAAAAATTGTTAAACTCTAAAATTTTAATTACTGAACTCGTGTCGCTTTTATGACAGATTGTTAGCTATAAATAAGTAAAAGAAATTACAGAACTCAGGATTTCCCTAAAGTTAGGGGGGACCAAATGTTTTCTAATTAAATTATTCAATTTCTGTCATTTTGCCACTCTTTGTGTTTTATTTTGTTTTAAGTTGGCAATTCTGTATTTTTAATTTCGGGAGCTTTCGGCCATGACCATTTTAAACTGTATATTTCAATTACCTCACGAACAAATTTGACCAAACTTAGCACGAGAGTATATTATCTGTGTCCAATTAAAATGCAGAATTGACAACCTAAAATGGTTTTATTTTCTTTAATTATCATTTGTTACAGTTGACTTAATTGAATTTTAAAAATGAACTATATAGTGATAACAAGGAAGGCAATATTGGAAAAATAGCAACCAAAAAAGCAGGAAAAAGATTAATATCTATAAAAAAACTATGCTTAATATAAGTTTATTCTAACCACCCGGATATTTCAAGTAAAAAAATTCATGTGGTGTTTGTTGAAATTCAGGACTCGAAGTGATTTATTTACTTACCCAAATTTTCAATGATATTACAAAGTACGGTCTAAAGCCAGCAATAAAAGGATTTATTTTAATACGTTTCGTCTCTAATTTTCGGGACCTCCTCAGTTCATTCATAAAAATATAACAACAATTTCCTGTTTCTGCTAGAAAGTTTGAACTTTTTTTGGTTTTTGCCCCAGACGTTGCAGGAGCAACAGGAATTTTTATATCTTAATTAATGAGCTGAGAAGGTCCCGAAAGGTGGGGACGAAACGTATTCAAATTAATTTTAGGAATGAAGAAATTTTACCATAGAATAAATGTTACGACCAACCATTGTGGTCCTTTTCATTAAATGAAGCAAACAAAATTTAACGACCCAAATGACAGACATTTACAGAAAATTTTAAAGATTTTTATTTATTTTTTATTCACCTGATAAGGAAATGTTTTGTTTTTCAGATAAGTATTGGTAGTTGTCTGTTAAGATTAAGGCCATTTTATATTTTTTCATTGTCAATAAATGAAACAAACACAATTAAATTCTTTTATTCCTGACTTTTGGCCATTCGTTGTCTTATTTATAATATTAACACTGTCTAGGACCCTATTATCTCGATAATTCCGCACAAAAACGCACCATTTGCAGACACGGCGCTAGTAATAGCTTATTCATTTGCAGACATGTCCTTATTTATCAACGTATAATTGACTTCATATGCAGTTCTGTCCGAAACAGTGTTGAGTCAGATTAATTTTAAATTTATTTACAAATTATCAATACTTTAATCGTTGGAGGATCGGAGAACAACTAGAAATAACTGTAACTCCTGGCAGAAATCTAATGTTTCACCACAAATATGAAGTGTGACCGGGTTACTTAGGTTTAATCTTAGTCAATTAAAAACTGTTGAAGATGAAATTATTTTACGCCATTTAAAGCCGTCCCGCATAATTTCTTGGGAAAATCGTAGCCGAGGTGACGCTTACAGTTCTCATAAAACCAACGAGGCTCTAACGAAACGAGTTAAGGACGACATTTCCGGATCATCGAAGTTAATTTATTTTTTATCACGGACGAGAAACACTAATAGACTTCTTAAGTCGGACACGAGGCCCTCGTCTCTCGTATCAATTATGAAGAATCGTAAGTGACGCCAGGAATGCGGACAGTGAAACCGATAGAGGCGACACACACACACCAAACAGGTTACTCCCCCCGAAAAATAAAGGAAGACAACTAGTATAAATGGACGTACAGCCGTTAGGAATTCAGAAAGTTGGAACGTTGGTAAACTGGATCACGTAACCACGCGATCAAATCTGGAGAGGAGGATGTGAATAAGACTGATGACCGAAACTGTTTCACTAATCGATTCTGAAGTACACAAATTCTGTGTCGGCTGATTTACTTTGAGTACTCACAGGTTCTACATTCCTAAATAAAATTGTAGCATAACAAGGTTAAACAGAATTCATACATCTATATATGTATTTTGTAGCTTTGAAAGTTATTATTGTGGGTGCACCGCAATATTTTCAAAATAAGAATAGTCATTTGGTTTTAAATTTGAAAGCTTATTCCAAATTAGTTATACTTAAAGACGGGGTTAATAACGTCAAAATTAAACGCGGGTAATTGTAATAGTTTTTAGGTCTAATAGTCTTTGGAATTAAACTGAACTCCATTTTCGTCACAAGGTGACCATAAAAACCATAAAAAATGTACACAACAGTTAGCTATAAAATAACTCAATCCATTGAATAGAAAGATGGAGTGATGAACTTGGGGGGAAAATTATAGAAGAAATAACAATTCAATGACGCTCCTGGTGGAGGATTGTAAAAAGGTGTAGGTTTTATACGATGGCGACAAATTGTAATTAAATAATTGTTTAGTGTTATGACGGAATAAATAAAGACCTTCATTGTAGCTCAATAGACATAGACAGATTGGAACCGGTTCGGAATTTATAAAAATGAGGCAGAGGTGAGGCCTGGCATTTTTCCCACACATTGGTGGTAAGTGAGGTGAATGGCCCCTACCAAATTCTAAAGGTGACTACTTTTTACTGGAGAGGATTTTGTCCCCGCTACTGAAGAAAAGTGAATAATTAGAAGGGACGAAAAATTATTTCTGATATTGGCTATTGCAATTAATATTATGATGATTGATGGAGAGAGACTTGGAGTGTGATTGATAGAAATTGACAGAGACGTTTGGTGATAACTTAGGGTGGGATTGAGAGACTATTTCAATCTGAATTTTCACGAACTGTATGATCCAAAGTGGAATGCTCCTGATCGTGGCAAAGGATTAGAAGATTCATTCAGCAAGGTGTTCATTTTCCAAAAACGGAAGTTTAAAGGAGTTAGTTGGGATCGGCACGAGATCTGAGGACGACGGTAACTACTCTGCTTGTAAACCTTTCTTCCGGTATCCTTGTAATGCCAATTCAGAATAGTTTTTTTTGTTTTGTTTTTAAAACTGCTTCTATGAGGAAGCCCTAGAATATGACCCGCGAGTAGATCTCATTTTTGTAAATGTTTATTGTAAGTATTTTTTAAAAGTTTGTATAAAGAGTTTATGGTTAATACTAATAAAGATGCCGACTTCGTGGAAAGAATTTGGTTATAAATCATAATATTTCCGTCAATAATTGAATAGTCTTTATTAAGGGCCAATTATAACCCCTATAAATTCATTTCAGTGCTTCCTTCAGGTTTTCTTCCAAGTCTGTATCAGATCAGAAAGTCACAGCTATTTGTTATTGGAACTCAAGATAGATCCGAGACACTACTGAGTTGGAAGGATACTGAAAAAGAATGAGCATATGCAGAAATGTTATTTATTAAATTTAAGGGAAAAAAAGACTGTGAGAGGTCGTAAACAATTTTATTTTAAAATTAAATAAATAATTTAGTTAACATATAAAATATGGGTAGCTTGAAGGTTAAAAGGGAACATGATCCCTTCTGCAGAGCTGCTTATTATGAACACCTTTGTCCATTTTCCTTAATTTGTTTGAGGAATCACTTGAGGCACTTAGACCACGTAATCTGGCGCGATGGAGAGTTGAGACTGAGCCGATCGATGACGAAAAGATTAATGGACTCCTGAGGATCTTCCACTCCGCCCAGTTCTGATTCGGACGATCCGTGTAGTCTGGTCAGGGTCCAATAGTTACCGTTGTCCGTGATTTATTGATATCGTTAGAGGGACAATTGTTTTCTGCGGCGTCATTAGCTATTACCATTGTTACCACGTCCCATCCGTTAGAGTGGTCACGACACCAATGTTGTATTTCAAGTGCAGCAGTTACATCGCTCGGAGGACAGTAATTGCCTTGTTCCGATTGAGATGACCCCCACCGAGCGCATCATAGCATCCCTTCCCCCCAGTGTTTATGCATAGAAAAACGATTAAAACATGAAGCTGCAGCTTCCAGGAAGACTTCACTCCAACACAAAGCATCATAATCTCCTGTAGGATACCTCGCTGCTTCTGGTACAGAATCACACTTAATTATTCAGTCTAGTCATACTTATTCCTGAATATATTACAACTGATAGAAATAGCCCTTTAATTTCTCAATACATTTACTCCAACCTAAATATTTTGAAGTGGTTGAGTTTCGTCGAGTCTGTGAGAGTTCTTTTACCAAACGATGTGATATTTTAAAAAAATGCCTACAGTCAATCAAAATACGTTTTCCACAATAAATCGAATAAAATTACGACCAATACCGACACTTTATTGTATTTATTTAATTGCTAACACACTACATTCTCATAATGATACCTGAAAATAGAGTAATTTCATAGTCCCATATTTTTAAATTTTAATATTTTTACTATAGCGTTTTTAAATTTTTGTATAAATCTTAGTAATTTTTTGACAATTACATATATACATTAAATGAGTTGAAGCAGCCTCTTTGTAAGTTCTTCTTTTATTTAAATATAGAACTATACTACGTTTCCTCCGTCATTTGTGGCTTCTTCAGGTATAAAAGTTTAAATGTTCATAAACATCACTCTATGGCCAGGTTTTTCTGACGAAGAAGTCATGGAGTGAGGTCCATGAACACTTGAATTTTTATACCTGAAGAAGTCTCAAATCAGAGACGAAACGTAGTATTTTTTATTTCAGGTTCCATTGTTTCAAGATTGGTTACATTTATTGTTAAGCTGATAGCTTGTCGTACAATAATATGCAATTTATATTTAAAAATTCAAAACAAACTATCCAACATTAAGTATAATAACGAAAATACAGCCAAATTTTAATTTTTACACTTACAATTACTACGTTTCGTCCATCTTTGTGGACTTCATCACGTAAAGTTTCTAAAACAATAAAAAATTGACAAAGTCTACAATGGAAAAAGTTTGAATTGTAATTATGTTGACCAAGTAGTAATTAAATGTCTTGCTCACAAATTTAACTGTCTTTCAATTACATTTTCTTTTATTTTCAATATTTTTAATTTTTACATTATTTAGTTCAAAACAAATGTTACCATTTTTAACTTTTTTATTTTTACACATTTTTAGGTTTAACCGTCTATATTAAATATTTGCGATGTATTCTGTATCCTGTTAAGTTTAGAATTTTTAGATTTGTCTTTCTTTCTTCTATCAAAATTTCAAGATTGTAAATTTTATTATTGTAGTATTATTAAGGTTATGAAATTTAATTAACTATTAATTTAACATATTAATATTTTTTTACAGATTTTGTGGTAAAATTTGACGAATTTATTTGAGGAATTTCCAAATATGGTTTACGAAACGTTGGTTCAGAAACTGTATCTGTAATAAGTTAAAAATTTATTCGATTTACCTATATTATTTTATCATATTTCAATAGACATGTTTTTTTTGGTTAATGATGCTTCCTTAGTAAAGGATTTTCACCACATATTAGTTAGATTAATACTATTGCTCGTGTGCCTGTTCTTGAAGTTACGGTACCTTAGTGCTGGAAAAGCTATTTGGAAAAAAAAATACTGTGCTTAGTTAAAGATATGTTGTTCGTCCAAAAACGCATCTGTAAGAATTAATGGATGTATGTGATAAAAGACTTTGGCACTACCTGGTACTAATAACACTGAATTATTAAAAATTACAGTATTTTTTCTCCAACGATAATGCTCCCCTCCAACATTTCCTTTCTTCTACTGCGCACTTGGTACCCTATATTTTATTTTCGCGTTCTATATACAAGAAAATGATAATCATAAAACATATCAAGAAATCAGTATAGGTAAATTAATAAACAAAAGATAGCAAAAGGTGAAAATGGTTATTTGTCAAATAATTTTTTTTAATGTGGTTGTGGCAATTTACTTAATACGGGCGCCATTGACTCACGTAGTTGCTAAAATTGTTCTAATTTTCAACTTGGAGATGACCTTTTGACAAGACGGCGTCTGTCGACACTTCCGTAATTATGTACGGGAATATATGAATGAGACGTTACCACGTCCCTGGATATGTCGTGTTGCGGCCGCCGACCTGGCGCTACTCCAGAGGCCACCACTGTTACCGTGCTTTACGCCTTGGGACATTTTATTTTATGATTACATCAAGGGCAGTGTTAATGTTTCATCTCTGCCACTCAAACCCAGAAAACTTGCGAAACAGATAATCTTACCGACGTTAATGATATTTTGGAGACAATTACAGAGCAGCGGTTGGGGAGGAAGCACTAATAGCAACATTTTCCCAAAGAAACGTATCAACACCACGTTCAAAAAATACTTTGAGAGTTTGTCTTCATCTATTTACCTGCACTGTTGTTACAGAGATAAATTTATAGATTTATTCATGAAACTAAGAAAATAATATTATGAAAATATATTTTGATTTTGGAAATTGAACGTCACGTATGTGAAGTTCACATACGGGCTTCTACCGAAAGTCCGGTTATAACTAACAAACATAAGGTGTTCAATAATTGAAATCCTTGATTTTGTGTTTAAATTTCCCCAAATATAGTTAGCAAAAACCCAGATATGACGAAAAAATCTCTGGATCTTCAATAACTTCCTTAGGGTCGGTTACAACTAGACGGATTTGTGGTTTAAATCGTGAAATTGCTTTATCTCTGTTGACTTTTACAAATGCAATCAACTGGTATTGTAGGAATTCCAAGTATTGTCACCGTGGTTAAACGTCCACAATTTATGATTATTTGTAATCATATCCAAGTTTATGGACGTGTGGACGTGATACTACACAAGCCGATGTCCGAGTTTTACTGTATAATGATACCGTACGATGTCGTTGAAGCAACAACACTAATGAAATCCGTTCCTGTACTTTTTATGCTCGTCACCTTTCTGAAAAATGATTCCCTATTAATTGGCTTTCTCCCCGAGGATCTGGTAAAACAGGTCACGTGAGTCGTGTTGTCCCAGTAAAGCAACTGGGTTAGGGTAAAGTGTATTTGATAGCCATGTAAATTATAATAATTACACTGTGTGGAACAGAAATTCTGGGGCCATGTTCCTCAGATCCTAATTTCGGCAGTTAGTAAACATGAGGCACAAATTCCTAGTGAGCTGCCAGCAACCACGTGTCATGGAAACGGACGATTGAATTAAAATGTGTTCAACAACAGCTTATTTGACAAGAGCTGAAAATAAATGGCTGCAAATGAATGTTAGATGAACGTTTAAAATTAATTCACTCATAAGGTCATCAGTGTGATATTAAATATTCAGCATGATGATACGATACTGAACGGTATATCAAATATATTATGGAATAATTTATGCTGCTTAACTTACTGTAATATACTTTTTAGGGTATAAAACATTGATTAATCAATAGAACAAATTATAATCTATTTTAAAATTTTTCATTTATTAATTTAAAGTGATTACACGGGCTTCATCTCAGGGGATTTTGGTTCTCTCGAGAGATGGGGTAGGCCGTAGCTGAAATTAGAAAAAAAATCATTAAATATTATTTAACCAGAGCAATGAGCAAGTTTCACAGTTTTTTTTATAATTTACCCACAATTGCTGGGCCACCTCTTGAATGTTTCCGCGTCTCTGGCGTCTTGCAGGATTTTTATCGATGAAGGTAGAAGGAACCAGATCCGCAACTCATCTGCTTCCTCGAAACATCTAACGTCTCTGCCCACCTCTCACAGCATCTGATCACGTCTGGACACGTCTGCTCTCCTCAACTCGTCTCACTTCTGATCACGTCCGTCCTCTCCTGCACTCATCTGCCTTCTTCACGTCCGTCTTCTCCTCCACTCGTCTCAATTATGACTACGTCCGTCCTCTCCTCCACTCATCTAACTTATCGCCTCGAGCCACCCATCGGCTCCCCTTTTAAATCCTCCGACGGGAATTCTCCTATTTCACAAAATTTCGGGGTTCCCCGCCCTCATTTTTTACACACGTTCGGCGGGGGTTTCCCGCGGGGGTTCACCATCGTCTTTTTTACACACACCCTGAGGGAGAATCACCATCTTTCAGCCGACAACACCTTGTTGTTGGCCGAACTGCGCCTCATAATGCCACAATACCACAAAATCCGCGTTTTTTATCACATTATATATATATAACTGGTAATAAAGGAAGTTAAAAATAAATATGGTAAAGTAATCAAAATGCAAGGAGAAAAACTAAAAACCCTTAAGGTTTGCTGATGGCATTCTAGTATTAGGAGAGCCAGAATAAAATATAGAAACCATAATCAATGGCATGATCATGGCCCTGGAGGAAGAGTACAAAACGAGGATTAATAGAGGGAAAACCAATGTGATGGATTGCAGTATGGAAAGTAGTGTAAAATCAAAGGGTGTTAGATTGGGAAGGGATGTTTTGAAGGTAGTTAAGGAATTCTGTTACTTGGGCAGCATAATAACTAGAGTAGGACAGCACAGGCAAGGAAGGCTTTCGTTAAAAAGAGGAGTTTAAGTACGGGTAAAATAATTATGAATATTAGGAAACCGTTGCTAAAAATGTTAGTATGGAATGTGGCGTTATATGGGTGCGAAACGTGGACGGCAGGAGCTGCAGAAAGAAAAAGAATAGAAGTCTTTGAAATGTAAAGGTATAGGAGAAACCAGAAAATCAGATGGATGGATAGAATCACTAGCCAGTGAGTTCTAAACAGAATAGGGGAAGAGCGAACAATATGAAGGACGTCGACCAAGAGAAGAGATAGATTAATAGGCCATGCTTCGAGACATGAGGGTCTTGTAAAATAAGCATTAAAGGGAAGTGTGCTGGGTATAAACAGAAGAGGAAGGCCAATGGTGGAATACGCTAAGCAGATTAGGCAAGATGTGGTACGTAGTCCTTTTGTAGAAAAGAAAAGGCTTGCGCAGGATTGGTTAGTGTGGAGGATTGCGTCATACTAGTCTTAGAACTGATTACCACAAGAGCTACAATCATTTATCTACAATTATTAAACTAAGAAAAATACATTTTAATAGTTTTTAAGTTTAGGCACATAAAATTGACAAATATTTTAATTGTTTTCTATTTTTATTTTCTTCTTTCTTACATTTAGTCTCTTTTCTGAAATAGCACAAGATATTATCTTTACTCAATATACTATGATTTTTAATTTAATCAACTTTACTAACCGATAAATCATGTTTTAGGACCTTTGACTTAATTTTGGTTTTCATACATAATTCAAGGAAACGTTCTGTTGAGTGGATTACGGAGAATGGAAAGTAAAATACAAAAAATTTGTATAAATTTAAAAGTTTTTATGTTTACAAACATTGCATATACATCTTTAAATTGGATTAATTAATGATATTATACCTTTAAACTTACACACAATCAAAAATTAATTTATTTTACCACTCTAAATTTTCTTCCACATGGATAATTTTTTTGAGGCGAGATGTTAGATTACTCGTCTTTCTAGCAGCAAGTACCAAACAGATATGTGACTGGAAGAATCACTTACATCGCTATAATAAAATGAAGTCGTTCGGGTTGCAAGAACGGGGAAAATTATTGACTGAGGGAGTCGTATATGTATTTTAGTGGTTGTAAAAATATTTGTACCTGTCAATTATGTACGATAACGCCGAACAGAATCCACGGACGGGAACAGTTCCTTGACAAGTGATCCGTGTTGAAGTCGGTAGCGGCTGTACGTCTTGAGGCCACTTTCTCTCTTGGTCGACGTACAGACCCTTCAGGCTGTGAATATGTTAGGTCCCGATTTGGCCTAGCTTCTTGTTGTTGTTCGTGTCGTTGCTACTAAGATGGGAATTGCTGCGTTTCGCCTCATCGATATACGGTTCGCCAATTTTTCAGTTCCCCAGCCAAGCACAGCCACATCATAACTTTTCCCCCTCCGTAGGAAAAGTAGGATGACGCTTTTCCGCACACAACATCTACATACTGTGTACCCTTAGCAACAGTAATGTTCCTTTCCTCATAATATCTTTTACCAAAAATAAAAGAGAATGACGTAATAAATAACGTATTATTTTCTTAATTAATATTTAATAATATTTATTGGTGTTATATCATATTTTAATATGCTTGGAAAGTACACTATTCACACTAAACCTACCACGACTGGTCAAATGACCCATTTTAAACTTTTTGTCAGAATTTCTTGTAAATCACATCGCCATTTGCCTTTACTACTCTTAAAAAAATACCTCGAATGTATTTTTCAATATTTATTCCTCTCGTGCTATTTTTTTACCAATGAATATATGCAATCTGCCCTAACTACCGCAACTAATCATTTGACCCGTGCAAAGATTTATATATATATATAAATATATAAGCATCGAAGAAAACGGGAAGCGTATACCTGAAACTATCAGATTCTACAATAATACTAAATACGGTGTAGAGATGGCGGATCAAATGACAATAATTTTTTATTCCAATTAACTGAAGAACTTGCCGAAGATTTTCAACGTGAGCAACAGGAAGAAAAATAAATCATACTGAAAAGTCGATAAATTAAAGTTCGGATTCTCGTGTGAAAATGCGGAAAAGGTGCCAAATAAGGTTTTGCAAAGAAGACGAAACTACGAAAATCTGTTTGAAATGCAACAAATGTGTGTGTGGAAAATGTGCTTCCGAAACCTCAATAATTTGCAAAATATGCGGTGAACATGAGTAAAGTTAGCATATTATTTATTCATTTTCTAATTTAAGGATTCAATTAAATAATATTTAATTTTTTGGTACTATTTTTGTTTTTTTGATTTAATAGATAAGCAAATTTTGAATTGTTATTTGAAAAGAATTATTTTATTCTTGTACCAAATTGTGCTAAATGATATATTTTTCGCTGTACATAGTAATATAATATTTTAAAGACGGGTCACTTGACCTACTGTGGTAGGAATAGGTATACCTGAAGTATCGGTATGTTTAGTCTTAAATAGTATGCAGTGTCTATCAGAGCTTGTAGCCAGCTTTAAATATCCCTTTCATAGGTAACTACCGCCAAGGTGATTTTTTTACTGGAATTTCTAATACGTAGAGTGAAAACTCTTGCCAAAGGTCTGTGACTCCGGAGAGTGCACCTCTCAAAGTTGACTGAGTAACCTCGGTTTGCAGACAACTTAGATCAAAAAACAAAGAGAGAAAAAGGTGTCGTGAAGAGTAGGTAACTTCGTCCCTTCAGGACGATTCACCTGCGACAGCTGACACCAAGTCTCACAAGCCTGTGAAACTTACTCTACATCCCAATGTTACATTTACGAATATTGGTTCCTTATCAAAAATTTACTACTAATTCTACCCCTTCAACCCCTGAAGTCTGTAATAGGAATCTTTATACACTTCAGCAAAAGTTTCAAAAGCCTAGTAAAGCAAATATGTATCCATAAAAACTCCTAATTAATTTCTGATTCAATACGGATACTTTTTAAATAAAACAGCTGCTTCTTAAATTTTTCCCAGGTTAATTTACAAAAGAACTGAAATCAAAATCGACTCTTTCTACGACTGGGAGTCCTTTTGTAGGACGTCGGACGAGTTCACGCGCCCGTATTTAGCGCCCCTGGTGAAATTAGAGTCAGTGAAGTTATTTATATGACAGAATAAAATGTTAAACAATAATTATGTGCTCGACTATTTTTTTAAGCAGCCTTGAGATTATAACATGTTTCGGTGTGCTGGAAAGTAGTGGAAGTGATCGAGAAGCCGAAGATGGGAACAGGCTGATTCCTCCATTGCCAGTAATCAAGAAGATGCGGCAAATAATAGACAAGAGCACTTAACAACCGATAAAGTGAATAGAATAATTTACATTCTTGAAAGAGTGTACAAAGAAATAAAGCAGATCATCAAGGTTAGCCTCTTTTTTACCTGGGTCAACGTTCCTGTATGCTGCAAAAATAATGATCATTAATAAACTCACATGCCACTTTTTGGTTTTCACTTTATTTAAAACATATTCAGTTCAGAAGCTTCGGACAGTTGTCATCCTCAGCTTTATACTGTTGTATTTCCTCACGATGTCATCACAAACGAGCGCACGTCAGTTCAAGCAATCATACAATTCAGACTTAAAGTAACTTCTACCCCAAACGAGTGTACGTAATGTGTTTATTAATTAAAAACCAAAAAGTTATTGAGAATTATCGTCCTCAAATGAAGGAGCCAGCTGAGACGTGCTTTTTATTATTTAATTTATTTAAGGTCGCGTCAACAATAAAGTCACTAGCGACCAACATAAATTTCATTAGCACATATGAACAAAAATTACATTAGGGCTATATGAATAGAATTGTGATAAATAAGTTACATAAGGTGAAAAGTTAAATGATATTTTTTCATAAATATTGATATATTTTAAAAATTGTAAAGTTCTTTTTATTGCTTCTTCCAGAGATGTGTTGTCCTTAGGTCCATTATGATATCAGTCCTCTGTTTGTGATTTTTGGGGCGTGTTGTAATAAATTAAGAGGAATGATGTTCTGAACATAAAGCGCGGGTCTCAATTAAACAAAATGCTTCCAAAACAATATTTAGAGAGTTTAACATAACAGACTTTTCATAATTAAACAATAATATGAGTAAATACTCTGTTCCGAAAGAGAGAAGAGCAGCAATACTTCAAGGCAATGTACTCGGTCATCTTCCCTACTTATTTTATACTACAGAACCAATCAAGCAGTTTTGAGGAGCTATAAAAATTTATTGGTGTATATTTGAAGATTTTTCAGTTTTCTTTCGGAAGTTAATAGTGTACACCATTTTGTATTCATTAAATGTTTGAAAATAACGTTGGCGAACGTTAGCAGCAATACATTTTGGGAGACGATTTCAGAAGCGTTGAATAGCAAGTTAACACATATCGTGGGGTGCGCCGTTCACTTTTTAAATAATCCGCTCCCCTTAGCTCTAGTAAATTGTGAAGCTGACGTTTAAACATCTTTTCCTTCAGAGGAAGAAGTCATAGTTGATCAAATCTGGTGACCGCGCATCACCCCTCGTTCTTCATTTCCCTCGAAACATTACCTGAATATCTGGCGGTTGTCAGCTGTCCTATTGGAACCAAAAGTGTCCCAATCTCTCTTCTTCAACAATCTCTTCCATTCTAGGTTGCTGAAAACTTTGTGACATTGAAACATAAGGTCCGGAAATCATGGAAACGCCTTCCTCCTCCTCCTATCACGTCATATTGTGATACTGCACACCACGCTGTGGTATTCAGTCCTAAGACTGATTTGATGCACCCCTTGCACAAGCCTTTTCTTTTCCTCACAACCCACATCCTCCCAATCGGCTTAGCGTATTCTATCCTTGGCCTCCCTCTTCTGTTCTTAGCCCACACACTTCCCTCTAATGCTAATTTAACAAGACCCTCGTGTCTTAAAACGTGGCCTATTAATCTATCCCTTCTCTTAGTCAACGTCCTGGTTAATCAACCACGCTGGTAATATAGGCCAATTTAACGGTCTTTGTTGAATAATTCTGGGGAATTATTTCCAGCCCAGTAAAAAAAATTTCGTTTAATCACAGTCCCACTTGGGTGGAAACACACCTGAGTAAATCATTTGCTCACAGATATTTCGGCGGTTGGCATAGTCTGTCGGGTGCAATCCTTAAGCCATCCTCATTTTGAAGGCATGTACACTGAAATCGAAATTCATGATCCATTTCAAACTGCGGTCTGAAATCCCCAACGCATCTGCATGCCTTAGAGAGGAACATCTTGGCGATTACTCAACGGTAGCTCTCACAAGTTGTACATTTTCTGGTTTCCTCATGGATCTTCTTAGTTTCCTCCAGTTCCCAAACCCAGGACCGAATTGTGGTCGCATTAAGATCGGACTCCCTTTGCGTCGCGATCACCGATCGGTTGTTTTTAAAAATACAGAGAAATGCCGCTATGTTCTACGGTCCAAACCATTTCGGCTACTAAATTAGTGCCACCGACGAACAAAGGGAAACAACGTGATGCTGCATGAGCCGCCATCACCTGAGCAGTTACTCCGTGAAACTGCCAGCAATGCAAATAGTTCACTGCGCTAAACAATGGTGGATGACGATTACCAAGAGAATATCTATCCTTGTCAATAGATATGAGTGGCATAACCCTATTAAAACTTAGCCAAGTAACTACGGATGGCATTGGAACCAAAATTAGGCCTGTTATATTACAAAAATAATGGGATAAAGCATCAAATATGTACAATATGACTGGCTGTTGGGAATAATTTCCAAACTTTCAATCTCCAACAATTTACAGATTTACAATTTAATTTTGAAAGCAACCTGGTTCCGCAGTATCCAGCATTGCCCATGACACTATCAGTATGTGTATCCAAACAATTCAGAATAAAGTGTAGCGCAGTAGGACCCTCCACAATTTTAATTCGAATTTAAGAAATTTTAAATTATACAAAATTTCAGCAAGAACATGCTAGCTGGCGAGAGGGCGAGTTGGAGAATTGATCAGGTCGTGGAAGGGAGGAGAAAGCTAGAGAGTTGACCAAATAAGCAGGAGGGTGCGACAAGAATTGAAAGTGAGTTTTTGCTCTTTAGTGAGAAAGTATTAAGAACGAGGAAGGCTGGAGGGAAGAAGGAGGAAAAATTGAGTTTCCTCACTAACTTCACTACGAGTTTATCCCATTATCTACCGGCAGCACCAAGTTCAACCCAAAGGAGGTTCCGGTCGTCTGGTAACCTGCATCACGACAGGAATGAAAACAAAACAGGTTCGTCAAGTGAACGAAATCTCTGCAGCACGTGGTCACTCCAATGAATAATTAACTATGAGAATTAAAAATTTTCCCCTTTAATTAATTTATTTAATTGCAATAGCGCGCAGGACCCCATTAAGATGATGTTTTGTTATGTAAATAAAATTATATATATTATACCATAACAGTTATTTCATTAAATAAATTTAAGTAATACCCCTGTTCATTTACAAAAGATTTACGAAACATGGTTTATGCCCCTAGTATATCCAAAATATCTATTTCCCTCAGGTTCTCTGGATTAAAACCATTAAGGAACAAATAAATAGCTATCATCGATCAAAGTTTCACCATCAGCTAAACCCAGTGGGCCGAAAACGTGTGGGCAATCAACACAGTACCTGAATACTCGAACTAAGAAAATCAGTGCAACGTATGTAATCAGTGTGTGAAGCAGCGCTCAGTGTGTGAGTAAAGTGTACAAAAAAAACCAGATAATAATAATAATAATAATAATAATCATATTCCGTAGATCCTGTAAAGAAGCTAAACTTCAAGGATGTGGAATGGGTCAGGGTGTACATTTATTACATTATTTTATTGTATAAAAGAAAATATACTTATAACAAAGTTATGTATTATAAACTATAATAAATTACTCTTCTCCGATTCTTCTATAAATTCCTTTATTGAATAGAAGGAGTGGCTAAGCAAAAATGAGCGTAATTCAGTGTTAAATTTACCTTGATTATCGGACAACCGTTTAATTCTGTGCGGCAGTCTGTTGAAGATGGATATCCCTGAATAATGCACACCTTTCTGTGCAATTGACAATGTTTTACATTTTTTATATAGATTATTTTTGTTCCTTGTATTGAAGGGATGAATATCAGAATTATTCAAAAATAAGTGCCTATTTGTGATTAAAAATAACATCAATGAATAAATGTATTGGCACGTCAAAGTGAAAATACCTAACTTTTTGAACAGATTTCTGCAAGAAGTTCGTGAGGAAACCTGACATATTGCTCTAATAACACGTTTTTGACTAATAAAAATCTTATCTATGCCTACTGAGTTGCCCCAAAATATAATACCATATGATAAAATAGAATGAAAATATGCAAAGTATACTAATTTTCTTGTTTTTAAATCACTGAAGGTGGACATTGCTCTGACAGCATATGTAGCTGAGCTGAGTTTCTTAAGTAATTGATTAATCTGATCAGTCCAATTTAATTTATTATTTACTAAGAGACCTAAGAATTTAACAGAGGAAGTTTCATTTACATTTTTGCTGTCGTATTTAAGTGTTATAGATTGTAAAGTTGTGTTGAGTGTGTGAAATTGCATGAAATGTGTTTTGTCACAGTTATTTGTTAGTCCGTTCGCATTAAACCATGTTAGCAGGTTAGTTAAATTATTGTTGCTTGCCTCTTCTAGTGTGTCTTTGTTACTTTTTACTATTACACTAGTATCATCTGCAAAGAGGATAGCTTTAGAAGTTGAATCTATGGTATTAGGAAGATCATTTATATATATAAGGAATAATAATGGCCCTAATACTGATCCCTGTGGGACCCCAGTTTTAATAATTCCCCAATCTGATTTATGTATTTCACCTGTGCACGAGTCTTTTAATACTACTCTTTGCATTCTATTTTGTAAGTATGAATTAAACCAAGAAAATGAAGTTCCTGTTATTCCATAGTACCTCAGTTTTTCTAGCAATATGCTATGGTCTACACAATCAAAAGCTTTACTTAAGTCACAGAATATACCTAATGGGCGATTTTTTTTATTTAATTCTTCTATTATGTCGTCTAAAAGAGTAAAGATTGCTTTCTCGGTTGAATATCCTTTTCTAAACCCAAACTGTGAATCGGTGAGTAAATTATGTTTGTTCAGATGTTTTATAACTCTGTTGTATACTACTCTTTCAAAAATTTTTGATAATACTGGCAACAGTGATATGGGGCGATAATTTGATATATCTTCTTTATTCCCCTGTTTGTACAGTGGAGTGACTAAGGCACATTTGAGCTTATCTGGGAAGACTCCAGAAAGAAGTGAATGATTACAAATGTAACTAATTACTGAACTAATGCTACCTGTTATTTGTTTGAGTATAATGCTTGAGATACCATCATGCCCTGATGAATGTTTATTTTTTAGTGTGTTTATTATTTTTTTAATTTCGGCTGGAGTTGTCAAAGAAAAGTTCAAATTACTTTCCTGGACTGGATAGTTTTCTTTCAAAAGTTGTAAGGCATTTTCCATTGATTTATTTGTATTCATCCCAATTTTCTTTGCAATGGTTAAAAAGTGATCATTAAATTTATTTGTACATTCATCTGTTTTGAATTTACTTAACTGTGGCTGTGTCAGTTCTTTATTTTCTTTATTTGTTTCTTTTTTAATTATTTTCCAAATAGTTTTAATCTTATTAACGGAGTTGTCTACTGATTTCTTAATATGCACACATTTTGCAGCTTTTATGACCTTATTCAATATTTTACAGTATTTCTTATAATGGTCACTCATATGATGATTAGGATTATCCCTTATTATCAAGTACAGTTCCCTTTTGTGTTTACATGAAACTTTAATCCCATTAGTTAACCACCCTGCTACTTTATTAGTATTACTAGACTTTGTTACACGAGTTTTTGGAAAGTAAAATTCAAAATATAATGTTAATGTTCTCAGAAATGAATCAAATTTCTCATTTACATTGTTTGTGGAGTACACACCTTCCCAAAATTCTTGTTGTACTGCTTGCTGAAACAGTTTCATAGAACTAACATCCATTTTTCTTACATAATTTACTGATTTTTGTGGGACACATTTGAAACATATATCATTAATTGTAAGTAATTGACTGTCATGATCTGAGAGACCATTCACAATTGGCTTAATACTGTAATTTTCATAATGAGTTATATCAATGAACATATTATCTATGGCAGTACCTTTTGAGTTTTGTACTCTAGTGGGAAAATTGACTACTGCATATAAGTTGAATGTGGAAGTTAATATTTCTAATTGTTGTTTCTTTGTGTCTTCCAATAGGAAATCTATATTGAAATCGCCACACATGATTATTTTCAACTTCATTTTGTAAAGTTGAAGTAACAATAACTCTAATTGTTTCAAAAATACTGCAAAGGAACCTATAGGTGATCTATAAACTGTTACAATAATTAATTTTGAGCTTTGAAGTTCAATTACCGTAGCAGATAAACCTAGAAGATAAAAATGGTCACTTTGGTTAATATTTCTTTGAAAATAATTAATGGTTCTCTTTAAAGACACACGGATGCTATTATATGGAAACAATAATAACAAAGAAGTCGATTATATACATTATAAGCCTAATATCCCTAAATCTTGCAGTTATTGTGTTAATTTTTTAATAAAAATAAATTTCTCAACAATCACTGCACCATGAAAGCTCTTTACACACTCTCAACGAGAAGGAGATTTCGCAGTTCCAGAATCTCAGGATTTTCAAAGTTTTCATGTGCTCTAAGGAGTGTGAGTGTGTGAGAGTGTGGAGTGTTACCCTCGCTCGATCCCATTGTAGCACACCTTGCAGAATTACTTTATGACAGCCATTACTCCAACCGCAACTGCTGGCCAAGTCCACACTAACAATCCCATTACACGGTCCGTACACAACCACAGACTGCTTCGGCCCATTACACGCGGAAAACAAACTTTGCTCTCTTGTCTTAAACAACCACCCGACACTTGTACGAAACTCTTATTAGATTCTCAAACACTCGAAATCCTGGTTACTCTCCTTGGACCAACCAATCCTCCTTCCATTAAGTAGAATTCCTTTTGTATGCTTTTTGAAATGAATATTGGGGATATTAATCATATTAATAATATTATTTTGAAATAAAACTAAGAAAAATATTTACTTTAACAAACAACATAATTTACATTAATCTCACAATTATGATATTTCGATCTTTATGCCAACAGTTCTTTCTCAATTAAAACTACAAATATATTTACACAAAAAAAGATTCAAATCAAATTCTTAAAATTAACAATTTTATAACTTTACACTCATGGTCGTATATTATAGACCTTCTCATAGAACAGAATATTTTACACAACATCAACTCGGCCCTGGCAGTATATAAAATCAGCAAAGAGTCACAGGGGTAATTCACCGTGTCGGCTTAGTGCATATTCCATCTCCTTTCTCCTAATTGGGTCGTCCTCTCTCCAAATCACAGCCGCCATCGCTGCTATTCTTCCTGGTTCGGGAAAATTTTCGAAATCTGCTTTGCCACAATTCCAACCACAGCCGACAGCAACTCCTCTCGGAATGTCTCGCCATCTCTTCCGTCTCTCGAAAAATCTCTCTCCGAATTTGTTCTCCAAAAGTCTCTGTCCAAATCTCCCCTCCTAAAAATCTGTCTCAAAATCCTCTCCAAAAACTTGTGTCCCAAAATCTCTCTGCCTATCCATCAGTAACACCCGTTGCCGACAACTCTGGGAAATTGGGAAATAACCAAGGCACGATGCGGAGTCTGAGTTTTATTGCCCTTTGCTCAAATTCTGTCTCCTTTCTTTTGAATCCGCACCGCCAAAAGTCCGAGCAGATGTGTCTGACCGTTACATTCTGTTATAAATGCTTTGATTAATGTGTCTGCATCTTTTAGATTTTAATAAATGTTATATTAGTCGTCTTAAATTAAAAATTCCTGAGAAAAAGTTCGTTCAAAATTTAAATTCTCCCTGTTTGACATGTTATCAGCGCAAAAGTAAATTGCAACATTGAAATTGTCTGTTGATGGTGTGAGAGTATTTATAATGGGTCCTGGGTCACCACGTGTTACGCCGACCTCCGTCGTAAGGCAAAGATAAGTGTAAAAGGCGAAAGGGGAGACCGGCACCTTATTTGAAACGTAACGAGACAAAATGGGTCAGAGTCAAGTATAACGAACGAGCGCCGATGTTGTCGGGGCCGATGATAAAAACCTGGTTCGTCTTTCGAATAGAGTGAGTGAAACACGATCTCGTTTTTAAACCTGTTTTCAACGATCCCTTGTAGCACAATTTGTCTTTATGACAAAGTTCTATTTAGCACCTGACACGCATCACAAAAGTAATGGACGAGGAGAGTTGTTTCGCAACGTGATATACTTAATTCGATTCGGAGCAACGGATACGACGACGGCGGCGGGGAGGAGCGAAGGAGAAGACAACGGCGACGACGATGACTCAAAAGAGGGAAAACACATTCTCGCGCAAGAGGAGCAAAAGAAAAGGAAAAAGAAGGAGACGTGATTCATGGCAGTCGGAGATCAGATGGCGTGTTAACCTTGTTTCTGCAGCTGACGGTAAGTACCGCGTCTCTTGCCCGTACATATATTTTAATTACAAGTCGCTTCTCTTGGAACTGATGCCCATGTTGATACGTACCTCAGGGATGTTCTCCTTGGGTAGAAAGCTCCGGGAGTTCGTTGAATTCGTCCAACACGTTGTTTATTAACTCTGCTCCGTCTGATACGCGGACCACGTCGTCGCCTCTCGTGACGTCACCTGTCCTCGGGGATGAAATCGTATTGGAACACTTAACAAATGCAGTTTGAAAACTCAATTTTGGTTATAAAGGTTATTTTTACGTAGTTGCCTCTATTGAAGGCGTAGGACGGATTAGGGAAATAAATTAAAGGGTTAACTAAAATATATCGGAAATTTAATTTCAAAATAAGGGAAAATATTAATGATGGAAACTTTTACAAAATTAGAGTAAACATTAATGAGGTTCGGCGAAGCAATCAGATCTATTATAGTCTTAGGATAAAAATCCGTCGGCGATACCCTTCTTAAATCTCAAGGATTGGAAACCTGATAGCGTAGATCATCTCTATATGGCGTCTTCTCCAGCGTCGTTGTTGTCTTACTCCGTACGCGTCCAGGATCGATCCCGTCCGTCTCCTTCAAGTTTTGACAGCCGAATGACCCTCTAAATGGCCTCCTTGTCGTGTCCAAAAACCACAAAATCGAGCTTGTACTGTCGATTTGACTTTAAACCATGAAACCCTATTGGCCGTGGCAACCACGTGGTATTTCAAATGTTGTTGTTTTCGTGGGCCTCTTACATTCCCACGCCGGCCGTTGTTAAAATAACGCAGGTCATATTTGTACGTGACATGAAGCGATTCCATGGGATTACAGGCGGCTCCACGCCGACTTGTCGGCACCACTCGACTATTCAACCCTTGATAATTTTATATTCACAAATAATAAAATAATAACTATTGCGCTGTAAAATAAAAAAACAAAGACAGATTCCGGAGTTTGTTTTAATGAATGAAATAAAGAAATTCACTATATATAAAATTTAATGAGAGAAATTTTAGTATGATCCTTCACCTTTCTCTAGTATGTCCGTACATACCCTCCAATCTCTGTTGCAGCTGAGATGGTTACTATGGGAACTTAAAGATTTATCAGTATCTTTCCTCCAAATTTCCTGAAATATTAAGTGCATGTTGTGTTGTGTTATTTAGTATTAAGACTAGTCTAATACAACCATCCATGCTAACCTATCTTGTGAAAGCCTTTTAATTTCCGATATAACTTCCACATATGCTTAGCGGCCTCCAGCTTTGCTCCCTCTTCTGCTAATACCCCACACACTTCCCTCTAATGCTAGCTTTACAAGACCTTCAAGACTTAAACGTGGCCTACTAATCTGTCCCTAGACTTGGCCAACATCCTCCATATTGTTCGCTCTTCCCCTATTTTGTTTACAGCTTCCATACTAGTGATTCTATATACCCATCTAATTTCAGCATCTCCTATAGCACCAGATTTCGAAGGCTTCTATACTTTTCCTTTCTGAAACTCCTACCGTTCAATCTTTGCATCCATATAACGCCACACTCCATACGAACATTTTTAATAATGATTTCCCAATATTCATGCTTAAATTACCCAAAGTAAATTCGTCCTTTTGCGAAAGCCTTTCTTGCCTGTGCTATACTTCTACCATCCCTAATTGTAATGCTGCCCAAGTAGCAGAATTCCTTAACTTCCTTCAAAATATAACTTCTGAATCTAACGCCCTTTACTATCCCACTGTCTCCCATACTACACTCCATCAGCTTGGTTTTCTCTTTTTTAATCATCATATTGAAATCTTTCTCTAGGACCACGCTAATGCCATTTATTATGGTCTTCTTGTGACTCCCCGAATACTACAATACGTCAGCAAAGCATAGGGTTTTTATTTCTCCTACTTGCAGTATGATTACTTTTTAATATTCCGTTTTACCTTTCCTCGTCGCCTATTCTATACATATAAGTTAAACAGGATGGCCGACAGACATCATCCTGGTATTGCTCCTTTCTTGATTTCTGCTTTCCTTTCGTGATTTTCAATTCTAATTACTGCTATTATGTACATGTTCTTTATAAAATACGGCATGTCTTCCGTTACATGCATTTATTTCTGGTGTAACAATTTCAATGGCTAATAAAGCGTAGTCTATCGATGATGGCTATATACAGCTAGTTCCAAGTAACCAGTGCTGAGTTTTTGATGACGTGGCAGAGTTGAGACGAGAGAGAATGTTGGGCCAATTTTTGAATTATTATAAACTCCATTCTTCTTCACGACAAAGAAAAAGTTAAAAGTGATGGAAGGAAACGTGTTAGAGTCAATAGCCCAGACAAAAACGGACCTCACTCACGGGCAAGAGATCGCCTTGGATTTCTGTACGGTTCACATTTGATTTATTCGTGGTTTTAATCTATTGGAATTTTATTTTCTCATTTCCTACTTTGCATACAAACATCAGAAGGTCATCAGCAACGTTCCTCTCGTGTTTCGTAGCGAGTGTGCAGAACGGAAGAGAAGGCAAGTGTTGCAGCAGGAGCAGCGGCGGCGATGAGCAACAGCTAGGGGAATCCAATAACGTCCCTGATGACCCGCGTATGATAATTTATGCGACGGTGACTGCGGGAACCTGCTCCTAGAGGTTTCCTGTAACAGGTTAGACCAACAGCTTTCAGCTCCTCTATCTCTCCATTCGATCGCTTCTTCTCTTACAACTCCGACTGCCGATACTTTAGTCCTCCACGTAATACGCATTATAAGGAAATATATATACAATTTCCCACTCTCAAGTCCTTTTTTGCGGTTAACTTTACGCTAATAATACACCTCATTTTCTTCAAGGAAAACTACTAAAGTACAAGACTTGTGGGTGGAACTCTTTACGTCGAGCAAATTGTGGGCAACAGTCACACCTAAACGGTTCTTACAAAGTTTCAAGGCTTTCCAGACGTACGAGAAGAAATCTAAAAAAGCTGTTCTGCTGGAGAGAAACAATAATGCAGTAAAGGTGGAGAAAAAATACATAAATTAGTTATAATACTGTATAATAGATGACGTAGGAATCGGAAATAATGAAAGAAAAGGATGGATTGGAAAGTATAACTTAATATAACTCGCAAGTCTTAAGGAAAGTGTTTAATATTTTCGACACGTGCCAGTAAAAATAGTAACTGACATAAATTATCTTACACCGGAATTCTAAAACATTTCCGTTGCCCCCAACCCATCTCCGGAGACAATATTGACTACATTCGATCAAAAATGGAACGTTCAGAAAATTTCATATAAATAAAACACGAATAAAATGGGAATTATGTGATTGAAAACGATTAAATTGAACAATTATATATCATTAAAATACAAGAAAGAGATTTACCCTTTTTTGAAATTTTACCAGGCACAGTAATAAACGAATAAAAAATAATAAATTAAGCACACAAGAAAATTTTTTCGTGACCTGAATTAAGTTAAACTTTGGAGTAAGAATTCTATTGACAAGTTCAAAGTTTGTTAATTTTCTGAAAATAAAATTTATGAAAAATAAATAATACTGGTACAATATAACGTTCACATGAGCTTTGAAGCAAATGGGACACTGAATAAATTGATATTAGTGATCCGATACGAAGTGTTTGATAATAAATGACAATAGACCTGTGGTTGACTTGGTTTTTGCTTAGTTTTGGTGTTGAATATAGTTTTTTAGGGTCATAAATTTAAAAGTAGATCTTAATTTACTGTTATGGTCCCACCACGCCAATTTTTTGTGTATCAATTGTATATTTCAAAACAACCATATATTGTCATTAGCAAATTATGACGTTCCCTGACATCAACAATGATAATAAATTCAATATCACAGATATATCTTTTTTATGGAAGTAATCGAAAAACTATATAATTCAATTGGGACTATTCCCTATTTTGATAATTCACTTATAATTTTCATCTGGATGTCATTCCTGTCGATTTTTATTGAAATCATAAATTTTGTTCATACTGCAAACCATTGTGTAAATTGGCGTTACAAAATCAAACACAATCGGCTTTAGAGAAATTGAGGATGATTAAAAAAGGCTAATAAAACCTAGACATTTTGGCGCCGCCGGTTAATGATTGCTAAAAACTGTGACGAGACCTGGTATTTTCCCTGAAACATCGATGGTAAGTGGGGTGAATGGCTCCCTCCAAATTCTGAAGGTAATTGCTTTTCATTCCAGAGGAATTTTAACCCGCTAAGGAATGAAATCAAAAGCTGCAGTGGGTATTTGGTATTGGCAATGGGCTATATGATTATGGGGAAAGATGGAGAGAGTCTTGAAGTGTGATTGATAGAGTGTGTGGTAACTAAGAGCAGGTTTGAGAGACTGTTTCGGTTGGGACCGGCACGAGGTCTGAGGACCAGCGGCGAGTTTCAGACAATCACAAGACGGTCATTTTACTGTTTGTAACCATTTTGTGCTTTTAAATCAGCTTCTATGAGAAGGCCCTTAAATACAACCCGGGAATCGATCAAATTATTTAAATTTTAGTTTATAAATAATTTAATTTTTGTAAGTATTGTATAGAGTATATTTTTGATATTGTTTATAAGAATTTGGTTAATAAATTGTATCATAAAAGTTAATAGGAATAAAGTTTGTTCATTTCCATCAGTATGTTGTGTGGTTCTAAGACTTGTCTAATGTAACTCTCTATGCTATAATATCTTGCGCAAGTCTTCTCATTTCCTTATAACTACCACATCCAACATTCTCCTTAATCTATTTAGCGTATTACATCATTTATTTCCCTCTTCTGTTCTTACCCAACACACTTCCCTCTAAAGATAATTTTGCAAGACCCTACTGTCTCAAAAAGTGGTCTATTAATCTATTCCTTCTCTTAGTCAAAGTCCTCCATATTGTTTTCCCTTCCTCGTTAGTGATTATATATATATGCAATATCATTTATTGAAAATAAATGTATCACAACGTTATTTATTTGAAGCACGAAAGATGAATGTGGACCAAGAACAGAGTTAACGAAATATCTCTTAAGATTTACAATCAAACACTTCTAATATTTGTCAACAATATAATTACAATATAAGTTCA
Organism: Eucriotettix oculatus; assembly: GCA_034510155.1. NCBI lineage: Eukaryota > Metazoa > Arthropoda > Insecta > Orthoptera > Tetrigidae > Eucriotettix > Eucriotettix oculatus. The sequence continues at coordinate 36,407,118 of CM067376.1, forward strand.
GATCCAAAGTCCGTAAGTTAGGATAAAATGTTTTAATTAAAATTTATTTTCCATTTCTTAAAAAAATAATGCCTGTATGTTTTCATTGCAGAGGTGAGATTACTAAATAAACCCTATAATCTACACAAATATGTAAAACTATGCGGAGAACTCATTTTGTAGCAATGTATACTCTGAAGATCACGATAATTGGCAATAAATACGAAAAAACAAGCGGAATACGTCATCGTGAAGACGTGTTGAGTACCACCAGAGCATGTGGTCTTCTCCAGAGTCAACCCATAGCAAAGTATTATTCATTCTCTGCTATTAATTATAAATAAAGAAAAGCAAAGAATACTCCAAAGCGTTTCTGTCAATCATTGGCGTTCTCATAATGTTACAAGTCACCTTCCAAATAACGACATCAGTTATAAAAAGAAATTATAACCACTATTTGGATGGAGTTTTCGCCTAGACGTTTCGATGACGCACTCTGGTCATCTATATTTTCACCTATGCGCCACTGATTCAATATATTTTATTTATATGAAATACGTCTCCACTGTAACAACTGTACCTGAATTTATTTCACTCGGTTTAAACCATGTGGAACTTATTCCATTGGCTTAACTTCATAAATTGTCTACATCATCATATACATTTTCTTGTCATTTAAACTAAGAAGAAAAAATAAAAATTAATATTATGAATGAAAAATATACGCATAGCGCTATACTGTTTAAAATTAGTGTATTAACAGAGCTATGGTCAATCATGGTCAATCAGTCTAATCAACCCTCGAGATTGATTTGTTGCATTTTTGAAAGGGGCTCAATTTATGCAGTGATTTTGAAAGTATATGTAAATGGCGTATGCAAAGAAAGTTTCAAACCGCATGCAACAGTAAATTGGTCGGAAAAAAATAAAAAATTAATACGGAGATCACAAGGGTGAAGATAAGTTTAAAAATATAATGGGAAAACATCGAGTAGATATATTAGGATAAATAATAAATTTTTTGTTGTTGTATGTAAATACTTGAAGGCGACACGGAACAATGTCCGATGGACCAAACTAGTTATAAAGTCCACAAGGAAATAAGAAAATACACCCACATGCGAGTTCATTACTAAGTTTATGATATAATAATTTGCGTTGTGATATGTGTGTGTGTGTGTGGGTGTTGAGTTTATGTGTGTTGGGAGCAGTGATAATTGCTGGAATTCCAGAGGTTTGCGTGCCTCGCTGGACTCGCATGATCCCTCCCATTGTGTTCTCCACTTTGACCTCTGACTCCTTCTTGCGCAGTAATATCGCCTCTCGTAATAACCACATCGATAGCGTATTGACCGATACAATAAATTAAGTACTGCCCTTAGAACACAAACACTATAGCAAGTCAGTTCCCACAAACTCGAACTAACCGCAAGGGAAAATAAATAAACAAATGTTCAGGAACATGAGACATTGAAGCGTTCACTTGATGTCAGAGATAACATCTATTATTACAAATACTCTGAACATCAGAGTGTATATAATGTAACACAATACTAGTTATCAGGAAAATTAAACCTTTTTTTGATAATTAAACTTTGAACGCGTCGTCTAAATCGATTAAATCGAAATATATGTAACCTATTATATATATATATATATATATAACTGTCCAGACTTTATTTTTTAAAATACATCCTACATTGAATAGATTTTAATGACAAACTTAAATACAAGTTTAGTATTTTGTGGCTATCCCAATTTCAGGGGAGTTATTTTTCTCAGCACGTGAGTGCAACAAATCTCCTAATATATTATCTGTAGTTGTAAAAGTGAGAATTAATAGAGAGAAAACCAAGGTAATAGATATAGTGTAGGAAAGAGTGGAATAACAAAAAGGTGCTAGATTAGGAAGGGATATTTTGAACGATGTTAAGGAATTGCCCTATTTGAGAAGAATAATAAATATGGGCGGTGGAAGTATAGGAGACATAAACAGTAGGATAGCACAGGTAAGGAAGGTTTTCGGAAAAAAGAGGAATTTACTTACGGATAACATAAGCGTGAATATTAGGAAATCATGTTCGTGTGGAGTTAAATGTGGACGGTAGGAGTTGCAGAAAAGAAAAGGATCGAAGCTGTAGGAGATTGCTGAAAATTAGATGGGTGGATACAATCAGTAACGAGAAAGTTCTAAGCAGAATAGAGGAAGAGCGAACAATATGGAGGACATTGACAATAAGAAGGGATATATTAATAGACCACCTTTTAATAAATAAGGGCTTTGTAAAATTAGCATTAGAGGGAAGTTTGTGGGGTAAGAACAGAAGAAGAAAACCAAGTATGGAATACGCTAAGTAGTTTAGTGATGAAGTGGGAAATGAGAAACCTTGCGCAAGATAGTTTAGGTTGAATCAAATCAGCCATTTGACTGAACAGCACAACAAGAACAGTTTTAAAAGAAAAATTTGCGAAGACAAACTCTTCAGATACGTTTTTGGTTAACTTTATGCATAGTTAAATGTGGATACTTAATAATATTCTGCTATGAACTGATTCCGAACATGAGCATGAACATGACGTCTTCACAGTGATGTCATCAGTCAGTGCCCAAATCCTGATGATTTTTTCTTATTTGTTACCAATTATCCTTATGTTCAGATTCCTATGAAGTGCGTTTCTTCCGGTTTCGACGTATTCTCCGCCCACTTGTACATATTTGTGTAGGTTATAAGTTATTATAATCACACCTCAGCATTTAATTAACACCTCTGGACTACAGATTAAGTTGCATATAATTATTTATCGAATTGCCTGAGGCTGAATTCAGTTTATCGCATTTTTTTATCAAATATTGATAATTCTGAGTAAACATCTTTTTCAGTATATTTAAGTCACCAAAAATAATATACAGGCTATTTCGAAGAGCGATAACACACTTAGCTTCTAAGTGCAAATTATACATCAGGATGCATGTAACAATATTCGACCTGTTACAAATACCAGAACTTGATTAAACTAATCATAGGCATATATTATTCTTGTCAAACATAAAATTTTAAAATATGCCGCACAGATAAACAAAATATTTCTAAGGTAGTTAAAAAACAATAATAATTGAAATCTTGGTAGTTGTATGCACGTATTTATTATGCCTACAAATATGCAGTTTTCCCGATAGCAGATACATGAACTTACAGTAAATGAAATTTCAGTTATCAAATGAAAGGTCTGATGCAACCCTCCATGCTAAACCTATCTTGCGTTAGCCTTTTAATTTATACCTCCCCACACATCCTATAATCTGCTTAGTGTATTCCAAATTGACCTCCCTCTTCTGTTCTTACCTCACGCTAATATGCTATACAATTTATAATTTATAAAATAAAATACTAGTTACTATGCTTCCAATTTATTTTATTAAGTAAATCCCTCTTTTTCGCGAAAGCCTTCCTTGCCTGTGCTATCCTACTCTTTATGTCTACTATACTTCTGCCATCCCTAGTAATTAAGCTTCCCAAGTAGCAGAATTTCTTAACTTCCTTCAAAATGTCCCTTCCAAATGTGACACCCTTTGTTATTACGATTCTTCACATACTATACTCAATCACTAGCAATTCTCGTGTTGCGCTCTTCCTCCAGGGCAACGTTCATGGATATGTTTTCCAACTTATCTTCTGATTCCCCTAATACTAAAATATCATCACGTAACTTAGGGTTTTTATTTCTTCTCCTTGCAGTTTGATTCGCTTTTCATATTTATTTTTAACTTTCTTCATCGCCTGTTTTATATATAAGTTAAAGATCATGGGTGACAGACTGCATCCTTGTACATTTATTTTTTTATTTCTGCTTTCTTTTCTTACCCATCACTTCTAATTATTGTTTTCATCTCACATTAAATAAAAACAAACGTGGTGAAATAAGTGAGCGATAATTTTAATTACTATTTAATTAATAGAAATACGTTACCGTAACCGTTGCTGGAGATATACAGCGACATCAAATTTACTCGTAATATATTTCGTTCATACATTAAAAAATTTAGCTGAAGAAGCCCTCAAAGATGGATGAAATGTTGTGTTTATAGTAAGTAAATGTTAATTTTATTTTATTACTAACATAGTTTGCCGTATTTTTGTTTATTCAATTTGCTTAATGACAAAAATTTAATTTAAACGACTTTTTGCTTAAAATGAGACTCTCTTCACGTAGTGTCAAGAATTAGGAATTATGAAATGTTTTGTTAAATTAATTACTTTTTGATGTAATGAGTTAGTGAAATTTAATATTATCAGAAATAACGTGTGGTTTTATGAATTAAATACTTTAAGTACGTTAGACTATATTAAGTGTCTGTAACACGTTATAAAATAATGATATATAGTTCATACATTCCATTAAAAATAAATTTTATTTACTAATAATCAAATGGAACTGTCATGTAAAACAATTTTCCTTTCTTCTATTTTTATTTCATTTGTAACAATTTTTCTATTCTAAAATTTTGTTACTTTATGCTTCTAATCGATATTTTACTTTTTTATTATAATGATGTACATATTTAGAAATGTTAAAAGACTAGTAATTATGACTTCCCAAGTGAAATTGTCTGCTTAAATATTTCTGAAACCGTGAAATGATAGACGAACTTGTGGATGAGTCACGTGCAGACGTTACGTAACGCCACCTGTGGGTATTCTCATGTGAAAACGCGAAGAAGAGGAGTCTGTGGGAGCCTGACAATGTAGAGTACTTGAGGGGCCGAGGATTTTTTCGTGGAAGAGCAGGGCCGCCAGGGCAATTCGAAATGACCAACTAATTTGTATTGGGGAAAATTACATATTGCTAAACACACGGTACGTCACGGGGCCCCTTTGTATGCGCTGCACGCCACGGGAAAACAACTATGGAGTTAAAATAATAACTTAATAAGGCCAGGGCAGCGGGAGATCTGACCTTATTTTCTGGAATTACCAGTGACCTGTCAACCCCTTCGGGCCCAATAAGGGAATGAGTTCAGTTTTGGGACGCGTTTAATAACAGCGGGTCGCGCTGACCCTGTGACCCTCCTGGGAGATGATGGTCGGACTTGTCCGGTCTTCCACTTGCTCCAAAATACGTTCGAAAGTGGGTCTCACGACTCGGAACATCTGGGTAACGATCGTCAACGCTTCCGAAAAGTTTAGAACCCTCCCGCTATCCAATATTTAATATATTAGTATAGAGGTCAAGGAATCAGTTAAGAATTAATTATAAAGAAGAATTATTTGTACGCTATTATAAGAAAAAAATTACCATCTACAATCGGTGGACCAGTCAGGGAGTGCTACAACAAATAAAAGGAATTTAACGATATAACAAAGAGATATATACATTTTATAATTGTTCTGACTGTACCTCGAACAATGTAGGCAAAAAATTGCGGCCAAAAAGATAATTTATTTATTTCATTTTATTTACTTCAATTATAATTATTTTTTGTAAATTGTTTTCACTCCTGAAGAGGTTCCAAACAAAGGCACGAAGCGTCGTGTTATAATTTAATAAATAAATAAAGATATATGTAACAGAAGACCAAAGATCGTATTTGAAAATACGGTCATGAACGTTGCTGATATTATTTGTATCGGTTTTACCGTTCATAGACCAAAATATTATTTATAGTGAGTAAAACTTAAGACATTACGATTACACAAGACGCAGTGAAGTCATCAGTCGGCGACCAGAAATCCTGATGGTATTTTCTTATATGTTGTCAATTATCCTGATGTGTTACGTATATGTTGCCATGAAATGCTTTCGCCGTATTCTTCGCATGCATATTTGTGTAAGATATATGCTTTATAATCACACTTCCTCTCCTCTCGACTGCAGAATAAGTTGCATCGTTCGTCGAATTTCCTTTAACTGAAGTTACTTTGTCGTACTGTATTTTACTGAACTATTACTATAATTCCAAGTGCATATATTTAGAACTCTTCAAAGATAATATACATATGACTGTAAAGAGCTAAAATACACACAGCTTCTAAGTACAAAATATATTCTCTGAGTGTAGGATAATGCTAAGAGGAGACCAAAGATCGTATTTCAAATAAACTTCACGACCGTTGCTGAGGTAATTTGTATCGGTTTTAACATTCATAGGCAAAAGAAATGTATGTAATGAGTAAAACTTAAGCCATTAATCTAGCATAATATTTGATTTCGTAATAATAATAATATAAATTGTAGTTAGTAAATTAATTTGCATCTGTTTTTTCCAATAAGTAATTAAAATAAACCAGATACAGACAATAATTTTATTTTATGAACAGTAAAGCAATTAGCATCTGATTTTAAAATAATTAGGTCATAGAAATTAACAACTAAATTTTTACGGACACAGTTTTTCTTGGATTAAACGACGTTCCGTCACTACATTTCGGTCTTCTTCAGGTGTTACTACAAAAATATTGTACAAAATATAAACATAAAAATTAGTGAAATATCAGAATATTAATAAAATTAGTATTAAAAAATAATCGTAAACATTACAATTTAGAAATTTTGATTCAACAAATTGATGCCAACTGTGAAAATTCAACTTTGACTGCCACAAGGATATCTTCAACCGAAATACAATAAAAGAAAATAGTAACAATTTAATATAAGTAGGAAGTTATAATTTATCTTTTCGGCCCCTGACGTTGCGGAAGCAACTCAAATTTTTATAATATTTCAATTTAGGCAATGAGGAGGTAGAGAAAGTTGGAAACCAAACGTTTTCAATATTGAACTCTTCTATTTCCTACTTTTCACCATTCTTTGTAATTTACTTACAATATAATAAGCCAGATTAATTTAATACTTTATTCATAAAATTGTTCAAAGGGAGAATTTTACTAACCTTTGTTGTCTCTGGTTTTATTACAAATTTAAGTGTCAGCAAAAAACTTATTTTATTAATAGATTCATTGGACAGTTAAACTAAACAATGTCAAATTAAAGATCACAAAAATAAAATATAAATTATAATATGCCATATAACACCTATCAGTTTAACTTTAAATTGTAACCAATCATGAAATAATTAAATTTAAAATCAGAAATTTTTCATAATTATAGAAAAGTTCTTCTAAAAACAATAATAAAAATATTAAAAGTTCAGAAGTATAGGACTTCAAATATTACTGAATTTTAAAGCATCATTATAAGGGATTAAAAATTTTTAGTTGAATCAATAATTTGCCACCATATTATGGTGGGACTTCCTTAGGAAATTTAAATGCAATAATTGGACAAAAATTATAAATTCTTAATACATCAGAATATTAATAACATTAGGAATAATAATAAAATTTCCTATTTTGAAAATTTGACGAAAAACAGATTTCGTATGCATAAGAATCCATACTTGACTGTCTACTTCGTTTTACTTCACAACGAGAAGTAAATTTTTGATACAAGTTTGCTATAATTATAAATATGTTCTCTGATGCGAGTTTTTTTATGCCCGTCATGTATATTCCATGTACAAACTCGTCTCCCGTAATTCGGAAGAGCGTGAGTATAGTACTGAATGCCCGACCTACCTGATGCAGGCTTTCTGGGGGTTTACCTGCATCTCTTTAGGTGAAACACCGGGTAGGATCATTAAACTATAGCCCAGGGATCCTAGTCAACCCTTGGCTCCATTGTTCTACCTTCCGCATCCCCTTTTTCAATTCCTTTCCTATGCTATTAAAGAGGAGTTGCCTGTTTCAGGATCACCCTCTTGTAACCTGTTAACACGCAAAAAAAAGCATTGCGCTGTTTGCAGGAATTTTTCAAATGCTAATTATTTAGAATTACTATAAAAAATCTCTAAATTGGTAAACATAAAATTTACTATTCCATATTTTTCATTTTGTGTCAACATTTTAATTAATGTACCTTCTCATTACATAAAATTACCTGTCATTTAATTTTCATACTAATTTTTAAAATTTTTTTCATTTCCAGTTAAACTAATTTAAAGTTTTCATTTGTTATTTATGAAACACTTTCTTCTTTGTTTATGCATAGAATTATAATTTTACTTGTCCTATTTCGTCTTTATATGGCTAAATGAATTGTAAAACAATAGGAAAAACTAAATCTCCTCGTTTCTGAAACAGTCTTGCGTCAATGTTATGCTGTAACGACTATCCTACATTTGTTTTCTCATTCCTTTCTCTTTTACACAAATTATCGCAAGTCACGATGAACAATGAGGTTTCTTTGACTCAATTAATTAAAGAGTTACTGAGTTTTAAAGAAATCTAGTTTGAAACGTTAACATTAATCACTCGACAGCTGATACGTATTCCGTTAAATATTAACTGTTTTATAGTGGAACTGTCAACGGCGATTATTACCTTTTTTAGTTTTTGCATTCTTCAGTAAAAAATTATCATAATTTTACTTAAAAACGCAAATTTAAGATTTTGAATTGGATTTTGAAAACACTGTTTTATTACAAATAATTTATAACGACCACTGCAAAGTGTTCATACATCAGTAAGAAACATGGAGTGTTTTAATATAATTAATTATGTAAAAGAAAATGTAGTTTCGTTTTGTAAAGAACCAATTCAGAATAACAACAAATTTTCGGTACATATTTGCGCCCTATTCTATTTTTAAACGTGGGAGAGATTTCATAGAAAGAAAAATTGGGTATACATACTTCTTGTGCAGCTAATATTTTAGAATAACGAAAGTTTTTTAGAAAATGTCACAAAATGTCCAAATTTAAAAAAACTGAGTGAACATAGACCTTCTTTCGTCACCACACAATTGTTATAAATTCTGGAAAAAAAACTTTTCCATAAATGTAATTTTGTCGGAATATCTAAAAATTTAAAGGAATATTGATCAATAACCGTATGTTTTTCTTAATATTTAAATAGAATAAATCTGTGACCAAATAAAGACTGTATGTAGTCGTAAATTTATTCGATTTAAAGAGAACAAAATCATTAACCAACCTCCTGTGATCGAAAGTTATTTATTAATATATTAATGTGTTAACTTTGTAAAGGATTTTCAATATAACTAGAATCAAATAATACCTATTTAATATAAAATTCAGTAGTTCTTAGAATTGAAGGACAAGAAAAGAAAGCGGATATCAAGAAAAGCAAGACAACGATGCAGTCTGTTCCTATGCTCTTGACCTTATAAATAGAACAGCGATGAAGGAAGTTAAAAAAATTAATAGTGAAAGGGAATAAAAATGCAAGGAGAAGAAATAAAAACCCTAAGGTTTTTGTAGTATTTGGGGAGTTAGAAGACTTGGATATCATAATAAATGGCACGAACCTGATCCTGGTCGAAGAGTACAACATAAGGGAAACCAAAGTAATGTAGTGTAGTATGGGAAACAGTGAAATAACAAAGATTGCTAGATGGGGATGGGATATTTTGAAGGAAGTTAAGAAATTCTTGGGAAGCAGAAATGTAGTGTAGGATAGCACAGTCGAGAAAGGCTTTTCCAAAAAAAAGAAGAGGAATACTACCTGCTAATATAAGTATGAATAGTGGGAAATCATTACATGTTTGTATGGAGTGTGGAGTTGTATGGGGGTTAAACCTGGATATTAGGTGTTATACAAAGGAAAATAATAGAAGTTTTTGAGGAATGTTGAAGATCAGATTGATGGATAGACAGAAGCTCTTCTTTAAATACTCATGTAAACCGACGTTTCAGTTCGCATTTGTACCGTCGTCAAGGTTAAAAATTCTATTCACAAATAAATTTGGCAAATTAAAAATCGGAAGGAATAGTCCAATGTAGCGTGTGAAGAGCGTATCAACCTTCTCTTTTAAATGTTACTTTACATATTTGAGAATAGAATTTTTAACATTTATGAGGTTGCAAATAGGTACCGAAACGTCAGTTTACATAAATATGTAATAAAAAGCTTCAGACGGTTACAGGTCGTTTTTATTAATTATTTTAATATAGAAAACAGAAGTGAGACATCTATTAACTAAATAAAAGACAAAATACTGAACGGGATATCCTGATGGCAACTTCATACAAGCCATAACACTATCTCGTTTAACAAACGATTAAGTGAAGCGCCGGGGATCCACAATTTTGAAATGCAGAAGCTCACGTGACTTCTGCAACAACCGCTTAGAAAGTTGTCGGTAAGGCGCATCTCTGGAAGCAATTATGGTCCTGCTAATTGGACGCTAAGTGGACAAGTGGCACACGGAGGAGCGATCTAATTGAAATTCCCAATAAATGCTTTCTACGATGTCACCCTGGCGAAGGGCAAATAGAAAGTTTTATAGCTCTGCTCTCGTCACTCTAACCCGAGGAGAGGTTATTTATTTATTTATTCTAAATGGCAAACACGCTACAACGTGCAATGCACGGACAAGCAGGGGATTTCTACATCACGAAGGCGACGATTATTTGAACGACAGTCGTGAAAGTCTCAGAGAAAAATATGGAAACGATTACATGGACATCGTTAAAAATTTTGGAATACTGGAAATCGTTAACTGACTTGTACAAAAAAAAGTGTAACAGGGTTTCTACAAATAGTTGAACTATTCTTCATTTTAAGATAAAATTCTTAACAACTCATAGAATTACAAATCACCATTAATAATGTTGAATAAAGTATTCTCGGGTGTTCTCCCATGTCAAGTTGCGTTCAAAGCGCGACGTTTCGACGTTGCCGTCATCTTCAAGCTTACTGAATACTTTATTCAACATATACGCCGGGAAAACCTTCGTTCTTTGATCAGCATTAATAATTCTGGTGCAGGACTTTAGATGGGTCAGAAACGTGGAGATGAAGAAATAAGGAAAATTAATTCGGTGGACAATTTAAAAATATGGGGTTTGAGAATATTTGAAAAGAAAAAGAGGTATATAAGGTGACTACAATTTCTAAGGCACGCTCTAATGAGAAATTGTTTACACTATCGAAGGACAAATGGCTGGAATTCCAGATCGTGATAGAAGAAGAGTGCAGCCGCTAGACGACTTGAAGGGAAAAAGAAGAAAGCATAGGGTGTTGAAAGAAAAAGATCAGGACCAAACAAATGTTAAAAATAAAAATTATAGACCAAATGTAAAATAACTATATATAATAGCCGTGAGTAATGTTCTGAAAAATAAATACGAAAACGTTCGGCTTTTGCTTCATCAAAGAAACCACGTTGTAGAGATTACACTTCAAATCAGTTTTTCATAATAACAATTATGTTGTATGACAATGTTTATTATTTTGTTTAAGGTGTTTGACGTACTTCTAAGTAGTTACTTAATTCTTCTCTTGGTAAATTATAGATTTCCACAATTATAATAACGTGCATACATAATATTTATTGTTTCGTTAAAGGCGGTTGAAGATTGATGCTACTTAATACTTCTATAACCGTAATATATTGAAGAATACGTAAAGTACTTTTTTGGCCATGGAAATAAATTACAGTCAGTTGCTTCCGTTAAGCGTAGCAGTTTTAATTCAATACATTAAAAGCCTATTTTAAGCGGAAACAAAGGCGCATGGTTAAGTCAGCCGGCTTCTGAGTTATACTTCCGGAAATGCACAAACACACTGCAAGTTATAAGGTGTTATACGTTTTCCCTGGGTGTTCGTAAACCTTTCATCAAGGGATTATTGTCCAATTAAATACTGTAGTGGGTTAATGTAAACCAATTCCCTGGCATTGATGGGTAATCTGCTAGATATTATTAATAACAACATCTCACATCTTATGAAATGTATTCCACTTTAGTTAATGTATCTCAGAGTTGATTTAACAATCGACAGTTTGGAAATAAATCCATATCTTGGTTTTCCTTTTAGTTACTCACCTGGAAAGTCTTCAATGGTTAAACCATTTTACTATATTTTTCGTGCAATTTATTTCACTAGTATTTACAGATATCCATATTTAGCCATTACTCTTTCTTTTCGCCAACGCTTTAGCGATTATCATTTGTAATGAATGTTAAAATGTTTTATATTGTCTTAAGTTATTTGCAAAAATTTTAAAGTGACAAAATATGGTGATTTAAGAAATAAGACTTATTTTCAATGCTTTATTTTTTGACAGCCATGTAGGGGGTGAGGACTCTAAATGTTTAAAAGTGAAAGTGGGGGCGTAGGGACTTTGAGTTTTTCGTTGTAGGATACTTAGGGTCTAAAACTGAGTTTTTTAAATGAAAATGAAGAAAATATGATATATATAAAATGTGTAAAAATGTGGAAATAACAAGATTGGTTTATAAAAATATTTGAAACGTATGTGGGTGCAGACGTTTACGCGGGTATTCATACTGGCTTATACTGCGGGTCAGAACGGGATGTTTTGTATATGCAATTAGTGCAATAAAATTTCATTTAAATTAGGAAAAATCTTAACACATTTTGTATTTTATTTATTATACTTATTTAGCGGATGGATTTCGCATTATCAATTTTTCCTATCGCAAAACTATTTTTTTTCAACTGCCCAGGCTTTTCTAACACTTTCCCGTTCATTTCCTTTCTTAATCTATTATTTTGGGTACAGAATCTTGTAACTCATTCTCATAAATTGAGTCGGTCAGTTCTTCCTTCTTTACTTGAGGAACAAATAACATTTTGTCTTATACAGTAGTATCCCGTTTCGGCCCGCAAGCTAGTATCAATTTAAGGTTTTTCACCGAACCTTAATACAAGTAGATTTAAACCTTATACGTAACTAATAGACAACTGTTCGGTAGCTTATCTTATGTCGAAATGGTGAAAAAATTATAAATTCACAGATTAAGACGCCAAAACAAGAGCTCATTCACAAAATGGAGTCAGAACTTGGTCAAGTCGGCTGCCAGGGCTTCTTCCTTGACCAGTTACAATATTGCACCCCTATTTACTAACCTCCAGCACTATCTAGTAAAAGAAAAACTTAGTGTAACCAGTTCTACCCCGCCATCCCGTTCCGCCACGACTTCCCCTACTTAGAAAATTAAGGGCGACTTAATAAAAGTTTTACGCCAATATTTGGTATATGTGTATTATTTTGACATATGGCAACTATTATAATAATGATTGCACCTGTATTTTTATAAATGTTTTATGCTTCTTTTGTGAAAATGTGTAATAATGTAACATTTATGGCTCCCTAGATGGAGTATGTATTAATTGGGGGTGTAATATTATTTCACGAGGAATAAACTATTACTAAAAAATGTAAATAATATTATATTTTACATTTATTTATTACAAAGTACTCTAATTGGATGAATCTTAATTTTCATAGCCGGGTTTTTCATAATAAACACTATATATATATATATAAATTTAATTTCTTACAACTGAATACATGATTTCTAGCTTAGGGTCGTCTAAACAAGTCTTCCCACAAAGAAAAATCACTAACACAAATCCAACTTGGAATTGGCCGTGCGAGAAAATTGGCAAAATGTTACAAACAGTGGTATTTTCCGTGTCGTCTCAGCTTCCCTGGAACTTGTCGCTGAACCCATCTGGAATTTCGCGTGAAACGATGAAGAGCACGTTGGAACTCCGGATAGTATCAAGCCTTCCTTCCGTTATTTAAATGTCTCTGACCAGGACACGCTCCAATTTCTGTTAAAACTCAACTACCCTTAAAGTTCCACTTCAACCTCCAATCGTAAAATACTGAAAATGATTAATCTTAATCACAACCTCCTTAATGTCTCAAACTACACGTCCTGAATGGCGCAAAATCCATTTTTCTTGGGTATTTAATATTTTTTTTCCACTTCCTTACTTCATATTGTGTTGATGACGAGGCTCGATCTTGTCCTACAAAAATCTTATCTGTCCTCCCTAGGAAGAACCTTCCATGAGTTGTTTCCATGTTCCAACGTTTGTTTGATCTATTATGGGTTCTTCGAAAACCACTGATGTTGCTGATGGTAGTTCGTCTAAATGAAAAGATGTCTTATCTTTTTCTCTGTGAATTGTACTGGGTTCTAAGTGTTTTGTCAGGAGATTTATAATCATTGATTTTCCGGTGTTTGTCAAACCTTGTAATACAAATGTATTTATCTTTTGGAAATACATGCTTTGTATTTTAATGAATGTTACTAGGAAATGTGGTATATTAATTTCATTTAATTTTAGAATATTTATTAGATAGTTAACATTTTGATAGTTTCTTTTTGATTCGTCGTAATTGGATGTTATAATGTCGTAGTAGTGCATTTTTTATTGTTAATTTTTGTTTTATTTTTGCTATTTGAATTAGTGATTTTATAAGTTGTTGTCCTGTTGATCCGTTTTGTTTTAGAAGTTCTATTTGTGTTGTTTCGGGTATTCTTTTGATAAACTGTTGATATGTTTGTATTTTATTGTCTTGTATTAATTGTTGTATAAAGTCTACTTGGTAATTTCTAGTGCTTGTCGTATGTTTGAATGATTTTTTTTCTTCTATATACATTTCACAAGGTTCCGTAGTTGAGTCTGTATTGTCTGTATTTATTGTTAAGTCATGTATTATATTGAGTATTAATTTCGGCAAATGTCCATATGACAGGAATGTTCGGATACCTTTACGGATACAATAGTAAAGGAATCGTTGTAGTGTGTTAGCAGCCTCTGCAACTGATTGACCAGTTGCTCTGATATAGTCCAAAATTCTACTAACGGATCTTGTGACGTTGTTTTCGTGGGAACAGGCGAAGATGAAATGGTAATGGTCTCCGTCAAATGATCCGAATGATGGCGAGTTCGTTTTTGAGGTGGTGGGGATTGGGATGTTTTGTTTGTAGTTTGTTTTGTGGATGATGAAGGTGTAGACGGAGGGGTTTCCATCTTCATTCTTGTTAATGTTAGTAGTATTGTTACTCCCGTCTGGGCTATGTTCGTTTGTGGATGTATTCTCAAATTGTATCTTTCTTCGTATGTCCCGAGTAATGCTGTCTGTAGTTGATCTATCGTTTCTGTTTTCATCTGTTCGAAAGGTTCTGTTACAGTTTTCTGGTAGTACCAAGTTGGTCTCGGCTGTGCTTGTAGAAGGTCTAGGGCTGTGTAAACTATCAATTCTCTCGTAGCACGCGATGTCACGTTGGTCAATGTGATGTATAATTGTCTTTTGTTTTTTACTATTTGGAAATGTGCCTGGAGATTGTGATGTGGTTCTTTTGATTTGTTTTGAAGTAATGGCGCTATTGTCTCCTGTATTAACTTTGCTTTTGACGGAGTTATTAATGTTGGTGTTATCTGTATTATGTATAGTCTTGGTGGTAGTTTGATTATTGTCTGTTGTGGCGTCGTTATTTTTGGAAATTCGTCTTGTTCTAGTGTTTGATTGGTCCACGATATGAAAGTCATTGTACTTACTTTCTTTGTTTTCTTGGATGAGCTGTTCCCAATTTTCTTCTTTGTTTCTTGCTGTTTCTATCAGTTGTCTGAGCTTGTTTGAGTATTCAATTTGTTGTTTGACTTCTGTTTCGCAGAGCTGTGAAGTTGGACACTGTGCTGGTTGTTTCCAGCAAGTCGCACACGCGCACTTCGATGTGTTGTGCTTACACTTGGAGTGCATACTGATGCTTGTGTTCGTATGTATGCCTTTTTATAGGATGAATTAAATTGCTTAATTGGTTGTAATTGAGGACTGTTGAAAGTGTGTTATCATCCGAGTTTCTCATCCGAGTGTGTCATCCAAATTGTGTTTTCTCTTTGTCTCTCATCCTTTTAGGGTATCCGATATCCAAACCTTTTTTTGTTGACAAACGTTAATCTTTGTTAACATTTGGATGGTAAATGAAAGTCACCATCCGTTGTTCCCGTTTTAATTGGAAATAAATGGTTTTAATTTGGAGTTAAGTGGTAGGTCAAATTTTAAAGGTCAAGGTCATTGGTTAAAATGTATAACATGATATGTAAAACTCTCTTCCAACGTTACTTAGTTAAAACCCAAGTCGCACCGTGGTGTAAGTCACTTTAATTTCCCTAACGCAGCTTGCCTTTGATTCCGTACCGCCAAATTCCGCACGTAGTTGTGTTTATATTTTTTTATATTGATTATAACTTCTGTTTAGGCCTACCGGGTCGACTGCGGATTCTCATCGTACATGACACTCTCTGAATTTGGAGCGGTGCGTGGTCAGCATATCGATTTTCAAGCAGTCTTAATCCCAGCCTCCGTGACCATGACGACACAAATATCCAAGTCCACGCCAGGATTCGAACGAGGAACCTGTGCGTTCTGAGGCAGCGGCGCTAGCCACTACACACGGTAATTTGATATATTACATAGATTTAAATGTTAGGTAATGAAATGAATTCTTAGCCGTTTCAGTGTGCTTTAAATAATTTACTGTTAACTATCGATTTAATCAAGTATGCAGTAGGTTCTCTCTTTTTTCATGTTTCCTTTTTCCTTCAATTCTCCCTGTATTGGTCACACAGGGTATCTGTTGGGAAATCCTCTTATTCCCATACTTTTTTTACATTTTAGCTCTCAGATTCTCGAAGACTATTATTGAAGATATGCAGCATTGAGGATGTCCGCAAAATACGTGGGAAACCTCGGTAATGACGAAGTGAAAACAACAGGTCAAGAAAATTAATCAATTATTGATTGATTGTTTGACAGCTTGTAAAGAGTCTCCAATTTTTCTTCCTTTTGAGAGTTGCAATACCAGTGGGGGAGAAATTAAAGGCTATTAGGGAGTCCCGTTTATTTCCGCATTTTTTACCCACCGCGTTGACACTGTTTGATCGCGGCTGCGACGACACACTTTTTCTTCGCTCAGCTTTGGCGTCGGATGTCATTGACACGAGTGAGCGAGCGTCATGTACGTTGTCCCGAGATCGTTGCCCGTTGCTCCATTGTTCCTCCGTCAGCGCCGGTGAGCGCTTTCTAAATACAGTTCTACGTACGTTACGTACGTCTCCACGTGACAACTGGAAAGTGTGACCTCCCCAGGGAGCTCGGGGTCACCGGCGGAGAAGAAGCTACCTCTTCTATCGCCATAGCTGATCTGGCGGAAGGAAAGAAAGGAAGAACCGCACGCTCAAGTGGCACATCTGATATTCCGCGCTGGAAACAGAAACAGCAGCAGCTTTGGGGTCGTCCCCGTGCTCCCAGAGTAACACACACGCAAATCATGGTCCGCGGAGGTTCTTCTTAATTTATATTCCAGGATACAGACATCTGCTTTTGACATCAACTCTGATTAATGAACATTTTACATAATGTAGCGTAGTATTTTCATTATTTAAACAAGTCGATCGTCACCTTGTTCTTGTTCCATGTTGTACTTGAAGGTCTCACCATTTTTTCACCACATAACAAAAGCAAGGTCAGCCGTAATTTCGCATGGCAATTATTTAATTATATAATGCATTCATATATATATATATATATATATAAGTATGCCAGAGGAAATTGAAGAGGAAGATCCTTGGAATTTCTCTGAAAGATAGAGTATCAAACATCTTGATACATAGGATGTCAGCAACAACAGACGTTGCTCAACAGGCTACAAAGACCAAATGGAAATGGGGAGGACACGTTGTGAGGCTACAAGACGAAAGATGGACGTTACAAGCTACCACATAGGCAAGAGACTCCCAGGAAGACCAAGACACGAGTGGACGGACCTATTCAAAATCAAGCAGGAGGACAATGGATCAGAATAGACAGAGACAGAAATAAGTCATAAGAACTAGAACTACGACTAAGTGACAGTGTGTAAATCGTGTAATGTATTAATAAGACATCTTACGCGGATTAGCTCACCGCGTGAGACTACTAAAAGCTACCCCTACTTGTAGGAGGCCTTTGCCCTGAATGGGACAACATAGGCTATTTTCATTCATTCATTTCTATGCAACTTCATTATATATTTAATAGAGGATTCTATTAGAAAAAAAGAACCGAAAACATGGAAATATGACTTTTAGAAAATACTGCGATTTTATACATTATAAATAACTACCTGGGTATCCGGTATCCTATTTATTTCGACACTAATGCAATTTAAGCGGCATAAAGGACGTTGACAGACCTCCATATCCCCTGCTTCTAGGAACGATTTTAGAAAGTGTTATTAATTGAGTGAGAGATTCATGGAAGTGTGTGAATCTCTTCTTATTTTCCATTTGTAGATACGTATCATAATTCCAATACCTATAAAATTTTTCTTTTCAGTTCCTGCTCGTAATTACGGTGATACCTCACTGTGACGTCACCACTCACTCCACTACAATCTCTAGCCACTTACATGACGCTCACTTAACCTGAAAGATAACCTCTAACCTCAAAATTGTATTTTAAACAACTTTGCAATTTTATTATAATGTCAGAAACGTACAATTACAATTAGAGTTTTAAATGGACACGTAACGAAGTTCATCTAAACTTCTCACTTATTGAAATCAAAAAACTTCTATTAATTTATAATGATTAAAAAATATTATCTTTGGTTTCATAAGTTTGTCTTAGGGAAATGTAGTTTTAAATCTGCCGTGGCTACTTCAAAAGTGGGGAAAACTTCAGGATTTAAGAAAATGTTTCGAATTTTTTCTCATCATCCTTCCATGTGCTCCATTGAATTAACACTGCTAGGTTTAACGGAAGCAAAAGTGTATACTTGATATTTATTTTGATCATAAAGTTGGTTAACTTATACAAGTGTATAATTTATACAAGTAGAAATAACACTAAGTAACTACTTTGATCTGATGTGTACTCTCTTTACCGTGGTTACTTTGACCGAACTGAAACTCAGTGTACCCGATGTGTTCTGAGCGTTTCAGGAAGATCGTTACTCAGGGGAATTTTAATATACAGGAATAACTGGAAAAAACCAGCAGGTTATCTAAAAAATTCTTTTATTTAATTTGAATCATTTCCTTTAGGGCCTTTTAGCATATTAACTCGCAATAACCATCTGATTACCATAGAACCACATAAACTTCACACAATAAAACTGCTTGGGTGCCCGGCGACGTTTGTTAACGAATTGAAATCTCTATGATTTCCAATATCTATGCAAAGACGGGCAAATTAATTGACAACGAAAGTATTTTCTCTACAAATATCGCTGAAAACTTGTATGCCAATTTTTTAATTATATATTTTGTCTACAAAAATATCGTCCGTTTCTGAATAACTTTTTTATAAAATTGTATTATTAGCAAAACAACTCATATCAGTGAGTTTCACGAATGAAAACATTATACCTGACTAAAATTTTTTGCCCTAGGAACAACTTAAACAGCCCGTGGAAATAACTGAAAATTACTGAAACCTTGTTCAGTTGAATAAAAAATTCAATTTTTATGGCAAATTTATAATAATTAAATCTAGGTTTGTCAATTTATACTATTCTCATTATACAAAACAAAAAAAAGTTCTGGCATTCTCTGTCACGACCTTAATTATTTATTTACTATTCTTAAAATTTATGTATATCCATGGAAAATCCATGAAAAATTATATAAAAACTATTTACCTAAATGTTGGAAGGAATGCTGTGTTATAAAACAAAATTTTAATAAAATAATAAATTTTCGAAATTATTTCAATATAATAACAAATGTTACCCATCATAAAGTCAGCATGAAACTAAATTTTATTTCAAAATAATAGAATTAAAGAGTTTTAAAATATATATGAATTCGTTTTAAAGATTAAAGTTTTTAATAATATAAAAACATGGACACAAATTTATTGATATCTGTTCAACACACGACGTTTTGCCTCATAGTTTTGGTCCTCATCTGCTGCAAGAAATGTTTATAATATAATAAAATTACTCGTTAAATGAAAATTACTCACAGAAACAAGAAACTGAAGTAGAAAGGTCGATACGTAGTGTATTGAACAGATATCAATATATTTATTGATTTACTTATAATTTAAAAAATTGACAGGTAATATGACTAATTAGAAACAAATTATTTAAGTTGTTAAAAATATTCGTTTTTCTATTTTATCGTTTTTTGATCGGTTTTTACGGTGTAGTATTGTGTCCAAAAACCTACTGTGCATGTGTAATTCTATCCCATCCAGTCACTTAAGTGTTTATGAAGGTTGATCGATTTCAATTTCAGTCCCCGCGTGGTAATTGTAGTCACTCCAAGAGATAGGAAATAATGATGTACTGTAAAATAATAATTGAGCTCGCTTGACTTCGATGCGCTTTCCGTCCCGAAAAGAATTTTCACACGTTCACTTATTTAATGGTCTTCAATGATGACATCGAGCTGTTGAAAATGAGGATCAATGGTCTACCAAAAATGGTACGACTTCCCCGCCATCGTCTTCGTCCCATAAAAGTCGCACCTGCTGGTCCCTAAAAGGCACGAATGGCGCGTTTCATATCTCAATCACAATCACGAGTATGATTTTCTTTACGATCTGCGTCCTATAATTCAGATGCCATAGTTGTAGTTTCTCCACACGCCGCCAACCCGGTGCCACTTGCAACACACACACACACGCGCTCGCGTGATATTGTGACTAATGACCCAATCACCGAACCCTGTGGGACTCCTGACCTTATGTAAGACAGTTTTCGTGTGATCCGACGTGGCTTTTGGCCCGCTTACGGTCCCTGGGGTTGACCACGCTGGGAAGAGGAAGCAGTTTAGTTGTATTCCCGGCAGGGGCGACCATATGAGGAATTTCCCTAGTAGATGCCGAGCTGGATACTCCCAGCTCCCTCAACCAGAATGCAAATCGAACTCGCGCAAAAATCGCGTCGTCGTAAATTTCCTCCCCACAACAGTTCTCGTTGCAGACGCGTCGTTAACTCATCTTTGAAGTCCTTGAAAACACGATTCCATTGGCATCAAAAAGGCGATAATTATCGGTGAGGATTTATAGGTGACCCGTCTGGTTTGCGATAAATCAGGAGCAACGGCGGCGCTGCTGCACAATCTCAACGCAACGCCGGGGGTTTTGATACAAGAATCGCATTCCTGCGACCGCCGTAAAACTTTATATATATACATTTGCTGCAGGTATTTTGATGTTTAATCTGGAGAATGTTTCGCGTCTGCTGGGAGGCGTATTTATTGCCCGATCACGCACTCTTCTTGCGACGGCAGTAAAATTTATTTTACAAGTGCATTAAAGTTTTATCTCCGCACTACCTGTTTAGCCCCGGCTAACGCCGAGACGCGTCTTTTGTGTCCATTGTCTTCTTTAATTGAGGTTTATTGCGATTCGACTCTATTCCCAACGCGGAATAACTTCAGCTGGGGGGCAAAGTAATTTTAATGGCGCCATCAATTGTTCGGTGTCTCGAGTTACATGCAAATCGCGAGGACGACGACGACGACGACGACGCTCGCTTATTGTAAAATACTGTTAAATTGTCGCGTTGCGCCAACCTTCCACTTTATACCCGCAACAATGCCTGACAGATTATGTGAGCCTCACGCTACGTGATCCCGGTTTGTAAATCTAGAGACTTTCTTTATATGTTCCGCAGCAATTTCAACTCGCGAACACGGTTTTAAGAGCACATCAGAAGCTGATAAACGAAGCAGACAGTGACTTTAACTGAAGCTATTCACAGCGGAGAGAGAGGAACAAAGCTGGGGATTCGAACGATATCTGCTGCATATGCAGATCCACGTCTGAATCACAATTTTAAAAAGCGCGTGCAACTATATTGAGGGCTTTCCATGAAAGTAGCTAAATACAGTTTAAAATCTTGAAAAAACAAGCATAGATGCATTATAAAATTTGGGAACTGAATCAGAAAAAGGCAACATTTAATATAAGCTTTCATTAAACGAAATTATGTACTTAATACTAATATTCTATTGTTTCGTAAAATATGCCGTGGGTCATTCCAAGTTAAAGGGCCTAATTCGAGGAACGATTCCCGCGTGATCATTTCCGATTTCGATTAATTGTTTACAGTGTATAATGTCTTAGATAGACAAGGATGCAGTCTTTCGCTCCTGCTGTTTAAATTACATATAGAAAAGGCGATGAAGAAAGTTAAAACGGAATATGAAAATCAAATCATAGCGCAAGGAGAAGAAATAAAAACACTACGCTTTGCCGATGTCATTCTAATATTAGACGAGTCAGAAGAATACATGGAAACCGTAATAAATGGCATGAAAGTGCTCCTGAAGAAAGAGTCGAATATGAGGTTTAATAGAGGGAAAACCAAGGTAATGGAGTGTAGTATGGGAAACAGTGGAATAACAGAGTGTTAGATTGGGAAGGAATATTTTGAAAGTAGTTAATGAATTCTGCTAATTGGGAAACAATAACTAGGGATGGTGGAAGTATAGTAAAAATAAAAGTAGGTACAGGACAGACACAGAAGGCTTTCGCAAAGAAAAAGACGAATTTATTTACGAGTAATTTGAGAGTGTGTACATTAGAAAATCGTTCCTAAAAATAATCGTATGGGATGTGACGTTATATGGCTGCGAAACGTGGACGATACGAGTCGTGGAAAGGAAAATATTAGAACCATTTGAAATGTAGTGCTATAGGAGAATGCTGAAAATCAGATGAGTCGATAGAGTTACTAACGAGGACTTTCTAAGCAGAATAGGGGAAGAGCGAACAATATGGAGGATTTTGAGGAAGAGAAGGAAGAGACATGAGAGTTTTGTAAAATTAACATTAGAGAGATGTTTGTGTTGGTTAGGAACAGAAGAGGGAATTAATGATGGAATACGCTAAGCAATTTGGGAAGATGCGGGGTGTGGTAGTTAGGCGGAAAAGAAAAGGCTTGCGCAAGTTAGCATGATGAGTTGCATCAGACCAGTCTAAGGAGTGAATACCACAACAACAACAGATGGAATTGTGATTTTTCTGAACTTGCTTCAATGCGGTTTTCAAGCCATATTGACACCAACTACTAGCTTGGGATCCTTGGTCAAAAACTCAATTATAATAAAATATAGATTTATATTAACTTGGCAGGATTGGGAACCTGCAGGCGAAGAAACCCGCCCATGCCTGGGTGGCGGCTAATGGGTTGCCGATCTTTCATTGGTAGGGTCAAAGTCATCCTCGACCCACGCAACGAATTTTTTGAGTATTGTATTTCATTCTTACTCATCGTGTTACAAAATTTGTAGCAGGCCATTTAATGCCGCAGTACTGAAAGAGAAAATTGCGCCTCACTGAAAGAATACTTTGGCTTTAGATGACCTCGTCGAAATAATAATAAATAGGCGATAGATCGAAACAAGTTTCCTTTTACATCGTACGTAAGTCATGCACCTAAGAAAATGAAATAGCATTTAAGAACCCGTTATTCGAGCGACTATTGCACGGTGAAACACGATGAGTCGATGTTTGTCGACGGTGCACTACAGTTGACTTTGACCCTAATCCATTAAGAAACCAAAACTAAAAATACGTGATCTATTATAGAAAGTTATTGTATTTTTATTGATGTCAATTATAAATAGATATCTAGTGTCCCTTCTAACGATTTATCCCTCTGAAAAAAACTCATTTCTGGGCAATTTTCACTTTGGCGCCGTGTTTGCTGCACAAAACTCACCAAATGTGTAAATTCTATAACTTTTAAACAGTTATGCAAAAATATCAACTACAAAGTCTGAATTTCGTCAAAATCTGAAATGGTCGCACGGGGATCGTTCCATAAATTAAGTCACTTGACATGGGTGGACCTGACATTTAATTTAGGCTATGACTAAATACACATATGATATATGCTATGCATATTATTTTTTGTTGGGTAGGCTACGTACCTTAATACTAAGGATGTCTGACGTAAAGTCTTGATGTGATACTGAGAGAAATTTTCCGTTTTCTATCCCTATAAATTACACAGATTTGGTTTTTCCAACGATTCTGAATAAAATTACCTAAGTACCATAATATCTCGGTATAAATCCATGTTGCCCATGATATATCCATCTCTCTTCCCAATGTTCCCTCAAATGATCAACTATCAAGCGTTTTAATTGTTTGCTCACTACCGACGTAAGACTCACCGGCAAGTTTCCTCATTCGATCCCCATTTGTATATTGGCACTACTGTCGCGATTTTCCAGTCGGATGGAACATTATCATTGTTGTTCAAAAAATAAAGTAAGCCTGTTCACTTCTCCAGAAATATCCAGTGGATTAATTTTAATTTGGACGTGTTATTTCAAATTGTGTTTCTACACGTAGGTACGAAGGTCTTTTTTTCATAAACTATTCCAAAGTATTTTTCAAATCTGTCTGTCTTTTCTTTACCTTCAACAATAATATTTTTTTATCGTCCCTTAGTGCCTTAGTGATGGAGATGATTCCCGTTCCCCTTTTCGTCTCTTAATGTATTTATAGAAAGCTCCCCAACTATTTATAATACTATTAAGATGAATTTTTAAGTAATTTTCTTCTTCAATTTTCTTTTTCGCAATTAATTCTTTATTTATTATCTTAACTCTATTATTAATTACCTCATTTTTAGTTTTGATGCTATTTAATTTCCTAACTTTTCTTTTGAGTGATCTGATTTTGCGATTATAGTACACCCTAAATTCAGACAATAGTACACAAATCAGTCAATTTACTATGTGATACTATTCTATTTTTAAATTTTTCAAAATAAATATAAAATTAAATTAATTTAAATTTATTTGTATCACAAAACAAATTGATTGATTTTGTGTTCTGTTGTTGTATTTAGGATGAATATAGTAGTTTAAATTACGAGAGCTATTACGAGAAAAATTTTGAACGTCAAAGGTTTTCTTTATTTTTTCTTCAATAGTGTCATATTTAAAAAATCATGATATAAACGGTTTATGCAATGTGTTACTGAATCTGGCTAATGCCATTTAAAGTTGTAAACTATATTTATATTTATTGAGTATTTTCCTGCAAATTAAAATTGATTACATTCATCTTCCTGATAATATTGAAATCCAATATTCTCATAGTTCAAAATATCTTTAAGATAGAAATAGTGAAATGCAGGTGTTTTAAGTGACGGAATAAGAAATTATGTTTCTAGAATCGTTGATTCTAACGACGAGGAGAAAGTATAGGGCACGACTGTTGCAGCATTATTATAAGTTATTTATGAATGGGCTGTTGTTAGATATTGCTACACTAAGAGCAAAACGGTGATCAAAACACAGCTGGATAATAACGTCGTTTAGCCTGAATGGATTTTTGGATATGCGATAAATATTAAAATTGAACGGAATAGACGTAAGATAATTTGAAACAGTTTTAAACGAGTCCGTGGCAAACCTCCTCCTTTTCTAAAATAGATCAAGTACGTCTCAATCATTTTAATATACTATAATAGGCTGATTGATTCTGTTTTACAGATTTCAATGCTAGATTATGGACATGTTTTTCTGTACAGTGATATAATGAACATATTCTATCAGATCCAATCGATCAGTGAACAATTCTTACGTATACCAAAGGGCTTGGACCGCAGTACATACACCTTCTAAAAGAGACAGAGGTGCCTTAAACCTTAAAACTAAAAAGCGAATAAATGATAAAATGATAATTTAATGTTTTATTTTGTTATTTTAAACCTAATTTTGGCAACAAGAAAGAGAGAGTGAGAGAGAGAGAGCGAATATTCTCAACTCATCTATTGTTGCAGTAGGATTCGCGCCGTAATTAACATATTGTTGACAGAGAAATAATAAACTTCTTCGGATCGTCGATACGATGCATATGCAAATTGGCTTTATTTGTTGCGTCCAGTAAACTTTAAGATTTAATAATTGCTCATTTTTATTGGCTCCGAAACGTATGATAGCGGGATCTGTTCAAAACCAACTGAGAGTTATAAGGTTTGCTCTGAATCGATCATAAATAAATGATACCGTACTTTTTATATATTCAATGAATTCAACTTTATCAAAATTCCGTATCTATTGTTTCGCTTTTAGGGGAAAATAAAAAGAACTATTTCCGCGCGATCAAAGTCGCGGGAATGGCTAGTTAATAAATAATAAGGCAGATGAAAATTTTATAAAATATTTAATAACAGAAAATAACACAAATAAAAACCATCTTCCTGCTCTTTAAACAGTGTGCATTTTGGAAAATTAATTAAAAATTATCTTGACCTCCAATTGATGCATTTCTACTTCCTTTGACTTCATTTCCATACATATTTGATCAATTTACAAACTATTTAAAAACGTTTGGTCCCCCAAAAAATTTCATGACGCTGTTTCTTCGAGCCCTGACGTTGCAGCAGCAACGTGAATTTTTTTTATACTTTAATTAAATACCTGAAGAGGTCCTGAAAGTTGGGTAGGGACACTTCTTCAAATGAAATTATTCCATTTTGTGTTTTATTGATTCTGTGTATTATTAAATATTTTTTGAGTTCGATTCACGTTAAGTTTTTTTAAATATACCTATAATGACAGTTGGTTATTGTAATGTAGGAATATCTAACGAGTTAAAATATTATACAACATTAAAAAGGTCGCAATTATTGTAATTATTCTGAATGAGTATATGGTAAAGCCATTCACTTTCCCTGCTATAATGGCTTTATGGTGTAAGTAATGCGATGAAGTGGTTGAGAGACGAAGGCGTCGTCGACCGACTGAGATTGCCAACGCCACTTGCTACAAAATGTGCATCCAGATTAAAGCACGTCAGGAGAATACGTGTCCAGACTATTTCCCGCCTTACATTTCGTTTTATAAAAACTATAGAAGGGCATCGGACCGAACCGAGTAGTTACAAGAAAATTAGAAACATAACGGACATCACTCGGCAGGCACGAACTGGTTGTGAAATTAAAGCTGCCATGGGAAGCCGGACGAGGTAATAACACCATATACTCCTCTTCACACATAAAATTTGATTGCCAGCAACGGTTAGCATTTATATAGAACACAGTCGGGTTAAGACACCTACCGGGTTAACCGCCGTTTTGACCCGCTTTATAACTCTCTGTATGTGTGTGTGTGTGTGCGCGCGTCTGACCGACATATCGCACAACAGGTTCACCATTAGATACGCTGAGGAACAGGGCCGGGGAATTCCCTCATCTTAGACAGAAACACGTAGCAATGCGTTCACTCTCACCGCAGCGGCGACCACACGCGAAAATAAAAGAGAAAACGTTACGAAGAAGGGAAAAAATATTCAACAGTTGCACTACAATTTATTATCAACTAGCTGGGTGCCCGGCGATGTCCGACAGCAATACGTTGGTTTGCATGTGACCAAATAAGGGGCACATTTTTGAACTGTTACCCTTTCACGTCCCCTACTTTATGACGTCATAACCACCGCGGTGACTAAAAACCTTAATCTACTGATACCTTAAATAATTTCATAAATACAAAAAAAATTCACAGAAAAAGTCAATTATATTTATAAGGAGAAGATACTTAAACCATCACTTAATGTGTGTAAATACATCTTCAGAAAATAAAATTGGATGTGGTCTTTATGTCTTCTGCCCTGTGACTAACAAAACATTTTGCATATTTATTAACTAAATAAAATCAGTACTTAAATAATATGATAGTTAAATTTAATAATTACATCACGCTTGACCGATATAGTTTCTCCAGTCTGATTAGCTTAAAATAATGTGTTTACCCTAACCTTACCGGTCAAACGTGAAAAAATATTAACATATAACTATCACCTTATTAAAGTTACTTTTTTTTATTCACTAATTACACTAATAACCTGTTTTCTTGAGTATCTATAACAGGCCTTATTTTAATTTCTTGCAATGTTTGTCTTACAGATTTATTCTATTTTATTTTATAAATAATTATTTTCTTAAACAATAATAAAACTAATAAACTAAAACTAAAAACAGAAGGGTATAGGGTGAATGGGAGTGGGAGGATTGAAGGAAAAGTGCTGTAAGATCACAGCTGGCGGAATATGGAATATGGAAGTTACTATATATTTTTATTGATTTTCGCAGTTGAATAACATCTCGCTTGGCAGGCTACGTTAGGGCTTCATGTATCCTGCTTCACGTCTTTGGCCTGAATCTCAGGAAGGAAGAAACTGTAAAATTATGAATAGATATTCATATACTTGTCTATGAAAAACGAAGTTGAGCGTGTGCGGCCCTGGTCTAGTGACTTAATTACAGAAAAATCCGCCACGAGCGCCCGAGTCGTAATTCTATACATCTTTTTTGTTATTATTATTAACTAATTGAAAAGTAGTTAAATCAAACGTTAATTAAAGTTTAGCATTATTTCACGCTGGTTAGAATTTTAATTATTTTGTTTGACAGGCTACGTGAGGGTATATAATCGAATTTTCAATGTCTACATGTCTTTAGGGTAGGATATCTTTTTGGCACCAAAAACGTTCAAAAGATCGACAGAAACCTTCTCTTGGCAGAGGAACTCAATAAACCAAAATTTCATGGCAATCGGATGTATAGTATAGGAAATCATAAGAGACAAACAGAGAAGATGACTGGGGTAGGACCTTTTTAGCTTGAGAAGGGGATGGATAGGAAGGGTTCTAAATCTTCATAAGATCGACAGAATCTTTTTTTTTCAGAACGAACAGCGCCAAGCACAACAAATTTTACGGTAATCGGATGAATGGCTTAGGAACGCCTAAGGCCAAACCTTATAGCAAACCTTTTAAATCGCAGTTTATTTCGTTCATAGTTGTTGATTGCACTGCTCTTACTTTTTTCATAAATACCATTACTTGATTCAAAATGATTTTCTCTCCTACTGAAGTAGTTAAATAAATAAAAGGAAGGCACCAACATACCAAGTAACAAACCCTTTAATTCACAAGTTATGAAAAGTCATTTTACATCAAATTAATAGAAAATATGTAAAATAGGTTTTACAGTAACTATTGCTCCAAAAGCTGATATAATGATCAAAATACTAATTAATTACTGTGACAATAGACATAAGAAAGATTAGCAATACAAACACTGCACCATTCACATTTGCAACAAAATGTTATTTCAAATATACTTAATTTATTCAATGAGGAGTGAATCGATAAATAATTCGCACAATATTCACGCAATTGCAATACATGGAATATATATCAGAACTCGGCAGTCTGGAATCGAAATTTCAGAACAATGCAAAGCTTCGACGCAATGAACTTGCAAATGTATTGTCCAAATGCCACAGGCCACAAATTTTTGTGTACTTGTTTTTTTTAATGTGAGAAATCCAAATATATATATATATAGTCATGTTTCTGAGGGATCGTGATATTCAAGAACACAAACACGTAGAGGTCATATGCGTTTATTCAACAGCGAAGTGCTGTACAAAGCTCGTACTGCGTAAGACTGGCTCCGATTTGGAATCCAGTCCAAATTATACATACATGGAATATTCCAGAAGTAGTCCAGCTTGATACCCCTCAGCTATCACTGCAGGTCTTGAGATGTGGCTATATATATATACATAATTTTGATCGGAAAATAAATAAAGAAAATTTTCTATTTCGACAACAGGTCCACCAGCTGGGTCAAAATATAGCTAAGAACCATCCAAGTGACTCCATAAATACAACAATAAAAGTTCATCAAGGCGAAAAATTACTGGCACAGGCACAGCGGAATTTTATCCATAAATACATGTTTTCTTAAATGTTAAACAAAATTTGTGTTTGGAATAATGTTTCCGCGATTACAATATTGAATTCCGGAGTTGGTCCTGTTTTCATTCCTCATCCGGTTGATATTTTTCCACCCTAATTCGATAGTTATGCATTTATTTAAGACAATTTTTTTTGTACATTTGATTGTCTGTTTTAAAGACGAATTAGGCAAAGTTATGTATTAAAGGCGAGAGGCAACAGTACAAAGTGAGAATGAGAGAATTTTTATGAGTTGTGGCATTGAGAGTGTGATGAGTGTATGCGGCAATCACCATTTTATTTCGTTACTTGGTGAAGAATTCCCCATATTTTCGACACGCAATACAAGTAAACAACAAGGTGCCAGAGAGTGCCAAAATCACCGTTTGGCGACTTAAAAATCTTGTACATGAGTCCAGTTTCTTGATCCCGAGAATTTTGATGAATGCATCCCTTTCCATAAACCACAAGCCAAGCTGGATTTTAAATGAAGGCCGAGTGTCAGGTGATTCGCCATGCACTTAATGGAGGGAGCATCCGAAAGATGACTTGGGAAGATGGATGGGAGAAATTTGATCCGTCGAGAATGAAACTTGGAAGATGAGAGTTTGGCAACAAACATCTGAAATTAGGAAGAAGTCGCATGAGAATGAGAGAAGTTTGAAATCTAATCTGGAGGCAAATTGAAAAGAAGATAGACGGCACCGAGCAGAAGGATTCCCGTCTACGTAATCCTGGTCCCAGAATTCCTAGAAAGAAGAATTCACCACTGGAAGGAGTCATCTGACAACCGCGGGATCAGCCTCAATTACGAAACGGGAGGAGAAACAGGTGCGTGTGTATTCCACTGTCTGTGATGTCTCATTACTGTCGTTTTCTGCAGCAATCCCCACAAAATGACCCTTATGAGATTGATTATAAGCTAAAATATATTATAAAATATGAAAATATTATTAAAAATAAAAATAATAAAAATACATTATTTAAATGTTGTTGTTGAGGTATTCAGTCCTTAGACTGGTCTGTTGTCACTCCCCATGCGAACGTATCCTGCGCAAGCCTTTTCTGTTCTACATAACTACGACATCTCACATCCTCCCTAGTCTTCTTAACGTATTACATTCCTGGCCTCCCTCTTCTATTGGTAATTTTTTATTCAACCTAAGGTTTGTAATTATTATTGTTTCCTGTTATTAAATTTAATGTCTTTTTTAATTAATCTAACCCAATAATTTATTTTGATTTAAATTAAATCCAAGCCCCCCTACCCCAGTTATGAGAGGAAGAACTGATAGACAAATATTATTACAGGAAAACGTTTTCTTGTAGTAAATATTGCTTCAGAGGATTGGTAAGTGAGCTAGGAAATCCTTATATGAATTTTAGTGAGACTGAATGGTGCATGATGGTGCAAATATATGCCTGTGTGCTACTCGTACTTCTCCATTTGAACGATGAATGAATGCTTGAATGAATGTGTGATTGTAATTTATTTTCTGTCGTTAGGTAGCCGTAATGGCAACTGTACGTATGTTATGTTCAAACATGTAAACAATAGGTGACATTTTAGTAATGACATTTTATTTAGTGTGTCATAGGTATAATTCCACGTCAACACGGAGTAGATTCCACGAGGAAGGAACTCCGACACTTGAAGAGGAGGCTGGACCTCCAGTTAGATGTCACCGCTGCTGCAGGCCATGTTGCCTCCCAACTGTGTGAACACTCAGTTTTTCTCTACGATAATTTCTTATATACGTTTATGGTTTAATAGCAGTCGGAAGGAAGGACGAGTTTTTGTACTTATGGGCCTTGAAGAATGAATCACAAAGTAGCATACGACGAGAGTCGGAATGTGCCAGCGAGGCGTCTCGCAAAGGTCAACTTTGTTAGGGATGAACTCGGGTTTTATTGAAGCTAATGCCGCCGTGTCATCTATTTGTTTATAACCGGCAAAATGTAGTTCATGAGCGTTGAGAAAGTGGCGGTGAGTGGGGTTTAGTGCGGTCGTAACATGGAGTACTTGATTGCTCAGCGATCTTCATGGCTTATTCAGAGCTCACCTCACATACTCCACACTTCTCCCCGTGTATGTGCTCTGTGCTAATAAACTCCTTGCAGTTTCTCTATCAAGGAGGATTCCCACGCATCGTCTAGCTAGTCTGTGCACCCAAAGGTTGAAACAGTAATAACGTCCTGGGGAACTGCTTTATTAACTACACAAATATCATTCCGCTTGAATTACACTCAACCTATAACAGCTGACGACGAACGTTAAGTTTCTTCAGGCATGAGTCACTCTTGGAAAACTAAGACTCAGAAGCGGTGGAAAATGAGCCTGGCTCATGACGCTTCTTTATTTATTTTCTTACACCTTCCCAAAGGGTACGTCGACTTGATCAACGTAGAACCAAAAATATTTTCAAAAAAGGAGCCTGCAACACAGAATGGTCAACCTTGACCAGTCTACGAAAAGAATTTTACGAAACATATATTACTAATTATTCGGAAACACAATGGGAGTTTGGAACCATGATACTTATCACTAAAAGTATTTCACTTAACTTTACCAAAAGAGAAGAAGTGACAATTCCAATACAAATATGTTATTAAAATGTTGTTGTTGAGGTATTCAGTCCTTAGACTGGTCTGAAGTTCCTCCCCACGGGAACGTATCCTGCACAAGCCTTTTCTTTTCTACGTAACTACGACATCCCACATCCTCTCTAATCTTCTTAGCATTCTTGGTCTCCCTCTTCTGTTCTTACCCCACACGCCTCCCTCTAATGCTTATTTTACAAGACCCTCATGTCTCACAACCTGACCTATAAATCTATCGCTTCTCTTGGTCAACGTCCTCCATATTGTTCCCTTTTACCTTGTTCTATTTAGTTTACACAAAAATTAGATTTAATATTATAATAATCATTTTATCATTCTGCAAAAAAAACCATAAGGTTTACTGCTGATATTATCGTATCCTTGGTCTCCCTCTTCTGTTCCTACCCGATAAAACCATCCCTCTAATGCTAATTTTAAAAGACTCTCAAGTCTCGAAACATGGCCTATTATTCTACCACTTTTCTTCCTCAAAGTCCTCTATATTGTTCACTGTTCCCCTCTTCTACGTAAAACTTCCTCGTTAGAAATTATAACCACTCATCTGATTTTCAGCATTCTCCTATAGCGCTATATTTCAAAGGCTTCTATTCTTTTCCTTTATGTGAATCCTACCGTACACGTTTCGGACCCATATAACACCACATTTCATACAAACATTTTTATCAATGCTTTCCTAATATTCACACTAATATTCCCCCCCATAAATAAATTCCTCTTTTATGCGAAAGCCTGTACTATCCTACTATTTACCTCTACTATACTTCTATCATCCCTAGTTATTTCGCTGCCCAAGTAGCAGAATTCCTTAACTTCCGTCAAAATATCCCTTCCCAATCTAACACCCTTTGTAATTCCACTGTTTCCCATAGTACACCCCATTACCTTGTTTTCTTTCTCAAATCCTTCATATTGAACTCTTACACCAGGACCGCGTTCATGCCATTTATTATGGTTTCCAAGTCTTCTTCTGACTCCCGTAATACTAAAATATAATCAGCATATCGTAGGGTGTTGTGATAAATGAAGTGAGTAAATTGTTGATATTGATGTTTTTTTTCTTTGTAATCCATTAATTTTAGTATAAATGCCACAAAGTGCACAATAAATTAATTCAAATACCCAAAATTTTCTTTAATATTTGGCATATTATTAGTTGTGTTCTAATCTATGAAATAATTACTGAGTGAGAATATTTTGAATTTTAGTAGCGTTTACTTAACACCTAATTAGGGTGTTATCAAACTCAGTTAGTTCAGGTTCAGCGATGATGTATTTCTGACGCCACGCCGTAGTTAGAGATCGTACGACAGTGCTCTTATATCATCTTAATAACATTCTCTTTATCTACCTACTTTTCTCCCTTATCTTTGACTAGATTTTATTTAGTTACTGATACACAGATGTATAACTACTGTCACCAAATCATTTATTGATAATTTGAACACGAAGTATATGTATATATACTTATAACTTAGGCTTTTATTTGTATAAAAACATTATCTAGAATAAAATCTGTTGCTCCCTTAATTAACAAGATGCAACAGCTTTCAATAACGTTTATTTATTACTAGCTGGGGACCCGGCGTTTCCTGGGTATTTATTTATATTATCACGGTACATTACTTAATTAAACGTGATTAAAGCTATTGTATCTATTGTTATTAGTTACACGGACATTAATTTCTTCATTAAAATGTCTAACTTAGAGTAACGATTGAGCCAACGAAGAAACCTACAAGTTGGAAGGCGAATAAACAGAATTGCCCAGCTATGGTCAGATTTGGAGGCACCGGGTGGTGTTTTGCCCCAAAAACCTTGAAGGAGAGGGGCAAACTGTGACTCCCAGAGAAAACTAACCATAAATGCTACTGGTTAATATCTGTCCCTACCACCTTGGTGATATGCACTAAAGAAGTGGGGAGATTACTTGACAGATTATTGGAGTTTAGGCAAGGGAAGATTCAAGAGACGAGAGCGGTGGTTCGGATGAGATTAGAGGTTTGACTACATTTTGGACAGAGGATCTAGTGCACACCGGGTCAGAGACAATATAGCACTCTAATTGGCCCGAGAGTAAAGCAGAGCAGACATTTCTTTGGAGTGTCCCCAAGGTCCAGATATGCTGCGACCACACTGCGAGAGGCAGTCACGGAGGAGGCCGTAAAGGTGTTGAGGGAAAAGACCACCGTGGTAACGAGCACGTGTTGCCATTTCTTTTAGCCCCGTTATTGATTCCTTGCGTCTTTTTGCGTCTTAAACTGTGATTCACCGCAAAGTGTTACGAAGACATGCGCTGTTTGTTTGGTGAGTTGCACGACTGACCTTTAGTGTGTACAGTTAACTACGAGCGCGAGCAGGACACGGGCATATGTTAACTCTCACCGTGAATTTCAATACAGTCATCAGAGGCGAGACTTCACAACACCCACCCTTGTCGGTGACCTTGGAGGGAAAATAAAAACTTTACGTTCCATGGAGTATGCATTGTTTCTCAAAAAATGAATTAATCATTTTAATGGAGTCACTAACTCACTATTTTCTGTCAACAGTAATACAGAACACTAAAAATTTATTTTATGAATAATATAAATATTCTCAAAATTTTGAAATGAATAGGGAGGATATTAATTATTTTAGTGCAATATTAATATATACCTTAAAAATAAAAATAGAAAACAATTTACTTCATCCTAAACAAATTTAAATAAATATTGCAACTTTATACTTTCAAACAATAAACCGGTACTTCTTTCTTAATTTACTGAAAAATAATACAAATAAATTTCTTAATACTAACAATTCTGGATCTCTAATCTCGGGATCGTATGTTATGGGCCTTCTCATAAATCACAATATTACTTACAAATCTACTCGGACCTGGCAGTGAAGGAAATCAGCTAAACTTTACAGGAGTAATTACCATGTTGACATAATGGACCTTCTAGCGTCTTCCTCGTTGAAATTTTCTCCTATTTCGGCCATTCTCTATTCAAATAAGAGCAGCCGCTGCTATCCCTCCAGGTTCAGGAAGAATTTCCGTTTATCCTCCTCGTCTCCTTTGGACTACCTGTGCGATAATGTCGATCATCTGCTCGTCTCCAAAATCTCTAATCTCATCCGAACCACCGCTCTCGTCTCTTGAATCTTTCTTTGCCTAAACTCCAATAATCTGTCCAGTAATCTCCCCTGAAATCTCTCTGCAAAACTTTTTAATACCTACTCCCCACTTCTTTCGTTCATATCACTAAGGTGGTAGGGACAGATATTAACCAGTTACTCTTCTCTTGGAGTCACAGTATACTCCTCTCTTTCAAGGTTTTTTGGGCAAAACAACACCCGATTCCGCCAAATTTCACCATAGTTGGGGAACACCTCAGGCGCGCCGTGATGTCTGAGTTTTATTGCCCCTGGCTCAAATACTGTCTCCTTTCCTTTGATTCCGTACCGCTAAAGTCCGAGCAGATGTGTTTGACCGTCGTTACAATCTCAATCAAATTAGAATTTACTGTGAGCTTTTTTTTTCTTAGCTTGTTATTTCATCCCTCAAGTGAGGTGGGCTGGCAGATGGTTTGGCCCTCTTTTCAGCGAAATGATTTCCACTAATTATTTTCTCCTATTAATTTATTTTTGGTTACATTGGTTTTAATTTTTCTATAATTTAATTTGATTGTTTATTGGGGTCTTTCAGGGCTTTGGTCTACAAAGGATTGGATGACCACGGAGCGACGGGATTTGATGGATGAGGTTGATGTGACATGGGATTTTTTTTCGTCCTTATTCATATTAAGTTTGAGTCGATAGGTAGATTAATTTTCAACTGTGGGAAGACGGCTATTTGGATTTCTTGGTTTGTCATCATAAATTGTTTGTAGGTGAAAAGTCGGTGGTATATGTTTATACCTGGAAGGAAGTTTTATGTTGCTTTCGAGTATTTGAGATATTACCGGTGCTTCGTTTCTGTTCTTTTGGTTGTATAGCGTTTTCTCATTTTGTATAAGTGTTCCGTAATTTTGGGAACATTTATTATTGTTTAGTTCTGTTATTGACGGTAATGTGAGTGACCCAAAGCGTCGTATTCATATGGCGCAGCGTGTGCGTCGCAATCGAGGGATAAATATTTTTGTATATTTTTTAAGTAATTAAACTATATTCTTACTTAAATAAAACTTACATTAAATTTACAAATTATTTCGTGCTAAACAGACCAGAAACATTTCTCAGCTACCTTATTTTTCTGAAAGAAATTCATTGCTGATGTGTAAAGAAAGCTCAAATTTCGTATGTTCGTTTGTGTCTGAGTATTTATGTTCCTAATACAAATCTAAACGCGTGAAGTAATTTCAGTCAAATTTTTCACACAAGTTGTTTTCGACTCTTAAACCAATATGGAGGACGTTGACGAAGAGAAGAGAGACATGAGGCTCTTGTAAAATTATTATTAGAGGGAAGTGTGTGAGGAAAAGGATGGAGATTGCTAAGTAGATTAGGGAGGATGTGGGATGTGGTATCTATGCTTAAATGAAAAGGCTTGTGCAATATAGGGTAGAACGAATGGTTGCATCAGACCAGTATAAGGACTGAATCCCACAACAACAACATTTATCACTTACATTTATTCACTACACTCAGCTTTCATATGACAACTTATATAGCCTGTTTTGAAACCTCTATTAATGTTTGGTATAGTCGCTAGTAATTCTCCAGGCAAATCGTTTCAGTCCCTAATCGTTCTGTTCAAAAGCTAGTACTTTATCACATACGTACTAAGGACACTTTTATGGATATAATTTGATTTTCATTTGTATGAATTAAAAAAAACACATATTCTGGCCTTCTTTCTCTTATCCTAGAACGATTCCCATTTTAGAGGTCCGTTTTACAATTTTTTGGTACATTTTACTCACCCTAGTTTATTCAGTAGCTTCTGGATATGTATAAAATTTTTAAACATATTGTTAAAGTATACATTTCACTATACTAAAAGATTGCAAACTTTTTTAAAGATAATAATGAAATATTTTGAATATCAGTCTTTGATATTTTCGATCACAACCACAGTCACATACATATGAAATATTTTGCTTAAGTTGACTGAGTGTAAATAAATTACATATTCTTACAGCCCTGTGAACATTTACTTTCAGTTAATGTAGAAGAAAGACAAGACTTGAAAATTGCCGTCTCGTACTTTCCGCTTTCCGGGCGAGCTCTCTACCACTGAGCTAATATTTTCAATGTAGTTAATAATATCAACTGGAAAAATTGAAAAGAATACTACAATTATTTGTATGTATCGTCGACGTCTCACGAAACAGACTATTGTAAATTTGTGCACAATCTGAACAAAATTATCCTAATAGTTGTTCCCTTTATTAGAATACCTTTGAAAGTCATGAGAGAGTTACCACGTTTAGCAAAGTCGTAATACTGGTGCGACGTGGATAAGAGAGGAGAAGTCAGATGACAAAG
This sequence comes from Eucriotettix oculatus, assembly GCA_034510155.1. Classification (NCBI taxonomy): domain Eukaryota; kingdom Metazoa; phylum Arthropoda; class Insecta; order Orthoptera; family Tetrigidae; genus Eucriotettix; species Eucriotettix oculatus. The sequence continues at coordinate 36,444,741 of CM067376.1, forward strand.
TATAAGCCAAGATGGCAGTGTCTTTGTTCGCTTCCCATAGCCTACCCAGGTCGGTCTGCCGACACACTTGTGATGCGCGCTTTCTACGCGGGTCACCAGAAGGTCGAGCGAGCGCTTCCCAAATGCTCGACTTTCTCCGGCCGTGTTTTATTGGACGAGCAAGGTGGATGCAGGTTAGCGATCCCTATCTTCCTGATCGGCTTGAGGAGCCGTGTCGCGCGCGTTTCCTGTTCTACGAGTCCTTTGACTCGGAGCGCCGACCAGGCCAAATTCGTATCAGCTGCGTTTGCTTTTATTCATGACATATTTGCACTGGAAGCGGTGGACGAGTTGATTTGACGTACACTCCACGCGCTATGGGAACGCTACCAGATATCACCGGTAAGGTCAAAGGCTTCATGAATTGAACCTAAACGCTCGTTTACAAAAACTGTAAAGGAACACATACATCACAAGTCCGTCTGGCCCTCATTTATCCACCGTGAGGATCCTGCCCTACGAATCTCTGACCGTCTCCGACCGTTTTAGTATTTGCATGGCAGACGGTAGTGTGGAGCTACCCCGCGGCGTAGGAGAGGTGGAGGGGAGCCGGGTGTGGTGCTAGCTGGGTTGCGAGCAACCACGTCTTCGGGCCTTGGTCACCGATGGTGAAAGGTTGTCTGCAGCCATGCCTTGCAGGGTTGCTTTGTAGAGCAAAAATCCGGCCGAGCATTGAAGAGTTTTAATTTTATTTCGATTTGTTGAACTTTTAAATGTTTTGTTATTTGTTAATAAAACTCTGTTAAGTTTTGTTACTTGTGACCAGCCGGAGTCGATAGTTGATAGTACTTTCGTACATAACTCAGAATATGAAATAAATAAATTTGCGTCGTCTACATGGAAAACTTTTCTGGCGTTGAATACAAGGTTAATCATTAATATTTAAAAAAATACAGTAAACAATTTAGTGCTTACTCCAGCTCTAATAAATACACTGTAACGTCAATATTTTCGGTTATTGTCTTCTGTACCTGTCTTCTTTTGTGTAATAACACAACATACCATTATAACTTTTAACATAAACGAACAGAAGAAATGATTTCTAATGAAGCTCATTACTCATCACTCACTCATATACGATTCCCGACCCGGTTGAAAATTTTCCATCCTGTTAATTTATGAAATTACCTCCTGTCTTACAAGATAAGCTACAATTTTACTGGTATAAAGGAAAAACTGAGAAACTTAATTATTGGTAATCTAATCAAAATACTACAAAAACTTAAAGAAAGAATTTAAATATTCGGGAAAGAAATTAATACATTAAAATATATAATTATTTCGTTGCGTTTCCTAATATGAGATTTCATCAGGAGTACATTAATTGCTAAAAGAAAAAGAACCTGGTATGTAGTCCCAAATTACGAACAAAACATCGTGATAACATAGTTTTTTATTTGAATTAATTACTCTGTCAATCCTTTCCAACTCGTAGAATTTTACTTATTTTTTTAATAATGACATGTAATCTCGTTATAATTAGTAGTCTAAATGCTTTATCATGAAACTGGCAATAATTATGACGAATGTGGAAGTTACGAGGAAATGAAAAGTCTTGTACAGAATAGATTAACACGGAGAGTTGCATCGACTGAATAGCACGACCACAGATAAAATGTTTGGTATTTCTTTTGATTTCCTTTATAAGAACGAACGTCCCGTTTATGAGACAACTATAAAAATTTGGAAAAATAATTTAAAACTTGATACTAAATAGACGTTTCAATCAACACTTATGGTCCTTGTCAATGTTTATGACTAGAATAAAGATAGTGTAAACAAAAGAATTAACCAAAAAATGAAAGAACAACAATTACTGAACAACAATACAATATATTTTTTGAGAAGAGCCGTGTTTTATTTTAACTAAAAATTTAATAGATTTGACATGAGACGTTTCAGAAATTAAAATTGCCTTAAAATTTTGTTTCCTTATCTAAAATAACAGCAGTATCAAAAGGAAACGAATGATTTTGTTCCAGACAATCTATAGTAATGGGTGAGTGATTATAAGATGGAAAATTTAGATTAGCTTTGTTAATTAATACTGATTGACAAAGGTCCTTGGAATAGGATAATTGTAGATTGTTCTTGACGTTCTAAAACCGTTCCGTTGATAAAATATTTCTGTTTTATGCTTCCAAATTTCTAGAAACTTGTACACCAATAACTTTGGTGGAGAGTACATTTTTATACAATGTTGTTATAGGCTTTCCAACATCACTTTGAAACAATAACTAGTTTTAATTTACGACAAAACGTCGCTGAAATAAAATAAGAATATTTTGAAATTGAGTTAAATCATTTGCAAAATTTAATAAATCTGAAAAGACTAAGATAACAGGTTTGTGATATGTAGGGAAGGAGTTAAACAATGGCTTCTACTCGGATAAGAGACGTTTATTTGAAATTAATACAGTCGATATTATTTTGGATACTTGTAATATTGCGTATTTTTCCCCGGTACATTCATAATTGCGAGAGGAAGACTAACTTCACCCCAAGTATTCATAGCATGAATTATGTGCACGAGGCGAATAAGCAAACGATGCGAAGTCACCGTAACTATTTTTTGGGGTCAGTGCCCTTTCAGCATTCAGTTGTTTATCCTGACTGGGATACATTTGTTAGGGAAAGAAAACACCTGCTGGAGATGGGGAATATCGTTACCTCACTAATGGCATACAGGCACTTTCACGAAGAAGAAGAAAAAAATTGATACTATTAATCACAAGAACGAAAACTAAGTCCTTCAGAGTGTTATTATTAACCATCCGGCCATAATGTGCATAATTATAAATTTTCGGCGTGAATAATTGATGATGACCAAACTGCGTTTCGTTAAGTGTTGAGGCCCGCATATTCCACCTGGCTCAATTTCCGGATGATTCAGCGTTAGGCTGAAGGAATATCTCAGCTGCTCCTTACTGAATTATTTCAGACTTGAAACGATTTTAGTAACTTAAACATCGAAGAGCGCAGTGAAGACAATTAATTGATTTAATATTGAGTAAAAGATGTTCTAGTAACTCCAGTGTAAGAAAAGGATTCAATTTCGGTGAAGCTGGAAGGTTAAAAGAAGAAGCCTTCAGTGGCCACAACGTTGTTACCTTCAACTAGCGTGTTGTTTCTCAAAGAGGCTTGAAATGAGGCAAAGTTTATAAAACCTGAAATTTATTTAAAGTTTGTAGGCTCAAACTTAATTATGTTTGCCGAGAACTTGGGGCGAAAAAGCAGCGGAGTGTAGCTTAGGGGCATGTTAGAAGATTATTCGACAGCCTTTGTTGAAAGGATCTGGCACTGGAAAATTTTACAAAGCGGAGACTTTGACAACTGTGTGAGACTCTTAGAAACAGTAGTCGCTGTAGGATGTCCGCGATGTACGGACAAATTAATTAGTAATAAAGTCTAAGGGTCTTAAGTAATTAACAAAAACATGGTTGTTGTTGTTGTATTCAGTCCAAAGACTGGTCTAAAGCAACCCTCCGTGCTAACGTATCCAGCGCAAGCCCTTTCATTTCCGTATAACTACCACATTAGAAATCCACCCTAATCTGCTTAGCGTATTCCATCCTTCGCTTCCGTCTTTTGTTCTTACCCTACACTATTTCTAATTTTATAAGACCATCACGTATCAAAACTTGGTCTATTAATCTATCCCTTCTTTTCGTCAACGTCCTCCATACTGCTCGCTCTTCCCCTATTTTGATCATAACTTCCTCGTTAGTGATTATATCCACCCCCATCTGTTTTTCAGCATTCTCCTATAGCACCACATTTGGAAGGCTTCAATTCATTTCTTTCTGCGAATCCTACCATTCACGGTTCACACCCATATAACGTCACACTACATACGAACATTTTTAGCAATGATTTCCTAATATTCAGACTGATATTTCCCGTTAGTAAATTCCTCGTTTTCCTGATTTCCCATACTACACCCCATCACCTTGGTTTTCCTCTTATTAATCCTCATGTTGTACTTTTCCTCCAGGACCACCTTCATGCCATTTATTATGGGGTCCAAGTCTTCTTCTGACTCCCCTACTACTACAATATGAACGGTAAACCTCAGGGTTCTTCTTCTTGAAATACGATTACATTTCCATATTCCGTTTTAATTTTCTTCTTCGCCTGTTCTATACATAAGTTAAAGAGCATGGGCGACAGACTGCACCCTTGTGTTACTACTTTCTTTATTTCTGCTAGAAAAAAAAACATTATTGAGAGAGAATCAGTAGCTGTAGGATGTCCGTCGAGTACGGATGGATTTAAGCTTAATATACAGAGATATGTGACAAAATTGCGTGGTAATAAAATAAAGTGTAAAAGTTTTCTTCGTTGCTACTTCGAGAGCAAGTGTAACTGATTGTAATTTATAAACAGCCCCTAAATAATTTATATCGGGATGAAACTTAATGTGGCTGGTAAGACGATATTTTACGAAGAGAAGTGAGTTTTTATTGTGAAAAGCAGAATAAAATTTATTTTTGAAAGAAAAGAAGGGATCATAAGGAAAGCATAGCTTGCGAGGAATGCAGAGAAAGTTCTATTACTTTCCTCTATTAATGAGCAAGAAGTATTTATCAATTAAGAACTACAGGTAACTTTCAGAGATGAGGGAACATCAGGCTTAAAGCTGATTAATAGCAAGGAAACTTCCTGAAAATTAGGGTAGTGTTTTGAGTGGTTAGTAGGGTTCCTCATTGTCTGTTACCAGAAAATATATTGAACTGCGAATCAGTTTTCCGTGGAAAAAGATATGAGGATTATTTAATGACGGAGAGTGGTCGATGCGGAAGTGAAGATTACGAAGCGCTTAACGCAGTTAGCTCCATTATACGTGAATGATAATTGCCGTGCTTCGACTAATGAAGATAGCAATTACAAGGGCGAAGGACTGCACCACTCCTCCTCATCAGCAGAATATAAACCTCCATTAGCTTTTGCGAGCTTCCAGCAAGGTTCCATGAGGTCATCTGGCGCACAATTACGGCGAGGAGGAGCCACCACACACGACTTCACAAATCTCGGGAATTAATTTTCATTATTAGCTTTCCGCGTTCGTCTTTTTCTCCTTCTGCAGACTGGGGACGTGGTAGGCAGGTGAGTTAAAACACGGGCCAAATTTTACTCGCTGTAGAGGAGGGAGATGCAAATATTTTTACGTGTGAAATATTACCTCTTTTAGAAGGATTTACTGCGCATCACATAAAATTGTGATACAGAATATTTTTTCTTTTATCTACAGATAATTATCAAGATGTAGGATCTAATGAGAAAGCCTATTTCAGTGCCTTCACTGAGATATATGAAAATACAGATCGTCACCGTGACGTCACCATTCACTACGTCACTCAAGTATTGTGACACATACGCACTCAGTTTTAATAAACAATCGGCTATTCGTTGACCAATTTGATAATCGAGGTCTAATTAAAATTGTGTAATCCACATTTGTGTAGCATCGCATATTAATTTCAGAAGATAAATAATTACCATGATATACTTATAATTCAGAAAAACAATATTATTACGTTTGTTACTCATATAAATTGAAACAGTTTGTGATTATGGCCTGTTAACTGCGTGAAATAAAATGTATAAGTGGTTAATGTATTAAAATATTTTAATATGTTACGTTCCTCCAGACCTTATTGGAAATTTAAATAAGTGTTTGGACATTCCTCTCAACTCCTTGCAATAAATTAAAGACCGATAGCAAAAACTAAACTCAGTTAGCCGCGCTATTTAACGACTCTGAAATTGTAATTGCTATTTTTCCAAACTTACTAAACCAAATAAATTAATTATTTAATATTAATTTAATTAAAACCTTAACCCTCCCAATTGTACCGTTACACTGCATCCTGACATAAAATTAGGCAAACTGTGCTGTCTTGCACCCACATATGGACCTATAAGAAAGACAAATTATAACTATTTTATATAATTTTTCATTTTATTTTATCACTTTTCCATATATGTACATATACCGTACAAATATTAAGAAACGGGTTAGGCTGCTTACCAAGATTTAGTCAAATATAATATTACAAGAATGCAACAAAATTTTCCATTTAAATGGAGCAAGATAACATTCTATAAAATAACATGAAATAAATGACAGACAGTTGAAATTGAAATAAAATTATCATAAAAATTACATTTTTAAACACTTAACTCTTGACCCTCCTAAACAGAAACTAACTATAAACGTATCAATTGCGCTGTAGGATAAGAGAAAACTTTATTGTATTAAATTTTTATTTATTTGTGCATCTATCAGTTCTGTAATGAGGAAGTTGGAAAAAAATATATATCACTTATAAGAATAATATAGAAATACGACTATTTTCCAAATAATAAAACATAACATTTACGAGAACAGAATGATAAGATCCTGACCGAACCCGGGAAACGAACCTGGGACCTCCGGCTTGCCAGGTTGGTGATATACAACTGATTCAGTTATAGGAATCTGTGAAGAATGGGAATTGTGTAAACAGGCTAAATGTTCATAATTTAACTTCACACAGAGAATAAATATTTCGATTGAAGCTCCGCCTAAATACAATAAAACAGTGGTTAAATGGTAGAGAAACCATCCTTTAAGCGGAAGATCCCAGGTTCGTTTCGCGTGTTCTTCTCAATTTTGGCTCATTCGCTTTAGTAGCTTTAGTCTGAGCTTCAATTGAAGCTTCTCTGTTTGAAAATACAAACATTCGAATTAAAATTAAGTAACTGTAAAGTGAAACGTTCAGAGTAAATGAGAAATTATTCTTTGTATTTTTAATATCAGAATTAACACGAAAATTTTCCGTTACTTTTAACTTGACAAAACACTTAATTTCAATACAGACCCGTGCAGATATTTGCCAATGGATTCTGGGGAAAAAAAATTAAGGTGACAAGTATTTATAGATTATCTGTACAATACTAATTGAGCACTATTTAAAAGAAAATGGACTGGAACGCGATATTTTTCGATTGATAAATTAAGGACATTGGTAATATACGCCTTGTAGTTGACATAATGCTATTATCATTCTTAAAAGTAATAATTATTTTATTACCAGATGAACATAGAAAGCGGATAGATCTCTTTACCATCCCCTGTACTAATCATCCTTTGCTATTCAGGCAAATTTTAATTGATATAAAACCTTAATTCAACACAATATATTTCCTTGATCAAAGTTTTCAGAATATTGTATCCATTGCCAAGCTGTCAAAAAAAAATCGTGTTAAACTCACTGCTCCCATAACAATCTCAGGATGTCAGAAAATTGTATTTTGTAACAACTTAAGTCTCTTAAAAGTTATAAGTCGCTTCGCATTTCCGCGTGGAGGGTGGCATTGTTGCCACGTAGAAGAGGTTCCAAAACCGAAACACACAAAGAAAATAATTGTACCGGTCAGTGATGAAAAGTACAATAACACTTGACCCACCCTTCAGTTCAAGGGTTGTGCTTGGTTGCTATAAGGACACAACCGTTACGAGAACTAATTAGCATCAATCTTCTTTGAAACATTTTCTCTCTACTTATAGCTGTTCACATCCTATTGAGATGTAATTGGATAAGCACTGGTAGAAGAATAAACATATCTGAATAATACAATAAGCAGAAGAAGAATATTCTCGTAGTTTGAAGTTGCCTGTGCAGCCTTTACGCTTCCAAAGCTCTGGATATTGTTGGTAGGAACCATAGAAAAGTTGTCCTAGAATAGACGACCGTCGCTTCCGCGTCCCACAGCGGCCTTGCATCTCGACTGTAAACGTCAGATGAGACGTGAAAATATTATACAACACGTGCATATGGCACCGAGGAAATGCAACAACAACAACGTGCAGACAGTAAAGTTCTAATGTTTAATGATTGCTATAAAAGATAGCTGTGAAAACTTGCAACTATTTGAGCGTTTCAGTGTCGCGAGGATCCTCCGGGAATTGCAAATATGTCTACGCGTATTAAAATACTGTTAGACGTCAGCTCCATGTTGGATGTCACATTTATGCAAGTGACTTGCGTACCAAGAATTAAGCACGTGCAACATTACCTATATGAACCGTGTATAAAAAATCAAGTACTCTAAATTAAGTCCTGACGTATAATACATTAGGTTTTTAACAGCTTTGACTTTCTATATATAATAAACATTATTACCCTGTTAGAGAAAGCCTTGGACAACTTTTATAAATAATTCTGGGAAAATCTGCTCCAGACCATTATTAAAAAATATATTATAATTCATAACATTTGAGACCTACATTAATCAGTCTCAGTAGAATTTTTTATTCTCGACACAATCTCTTAGCCTTACCAAAGCTTCCAAAAGCCTAAACGTTATACATTAAATTGCATTATAAAGATAAATTTTCGATCATTCAAGAAATTATGTGTTTAAAATTAACATTTCAATTCATTACTTACTTTTCTGTCTTTTTGATGACATTGTCCGGAGTAGCCCCTAATGCTGCACGATTTTACTTCCGGAATATTTTACCCGAGAGGCTGCCTTCATATTATTTTGAGCTTAGCGTTACAGGTCGGCGATGTTCTTGAGCTTAACCTTTCTGTAGAGTAGATACTTACTACAATACAAATATAAATTTGTGTAAATTAAAAAAAGAAAGGAAATTACAAAAATGTGTCAAGTTTTTTGGTTTTATCTAATTTCTTGTCTTTTTTGTATTATCACAAGTTGAAACTTTAAACTGAACATAAATATCTGAAGAATATGTGAATGTCTACCAAAACACCGAATGAACTAAATAAAATTTCTATCTCTCTCTATCCATCTTATTAGGTTACTTAATTTTAATTCTTGGTGTAAAGAACCAACTCCAGCTAAAAAAACCATTGATTAAAATATTATTAAAATATAAATGGTTAAAATTACAATCTAAAGTAGAGTATTAATAAATAAAAGTGTGGCTAAATGTCTCATCAAACAAATTTAATTAACATTTAATTATATATGTACAAAGCTTCTTCCAACTTTGTCGACTCCTTCAGGTAACTAGACAGAAAAAATAAATACAAAACGTTTGATTAAATAAGAAGTATAATTTTCAATAAATTCAATAAACAACAGACCCACAATTTAAACATATAAGTCTGTCATTTATTTTACTTTATTATTTATACACTGCATATTTTGACAAAAATTTGTTTTCAAAATTAATATTTGTTTTATATCTTTTGTGTCTAGTTACCTGAAGAAGTCATCAAAATTGGATGAAGCATTGTATTTACATTAATTATATCTTCTTTTGCTTTATATGACTGATTTGGTGTATTTTTATTTATTAAGTTACTTAATGTCAGAGAATTGATTTAAAAGCAGATGATATTATCCGAGAGATATCCCCTGAAATTGCAGACGTCGATTTAATGAGGGTGAATTAAATTGATACTAAATCCTAATTAAAAGGGTGAACTCAATGATTTAGCAACGCGCCTATGTAAACATTGAGGAAAAAAGTCGTTGTAGAAAAAAAAGAAAGTATCATAAATAAAACATTCAATTTTTCAACAACCAATATTAGTATTTATTAAATACATTTACAATATATTTCGTCTACATTTTTGGCTTAAACAGGTCATACACAAAATCTAAAAAAAAAGACAATTATAATATCACACAGAGAATATTCCTTTAATATATATAAGTATAGCTTTTCTTGAAATAAATAAAACATCATATAGAAGGCGGGGGTCTAACCACGTTGACTGCCAGATACGATGTAACCGTCCTCCTGTCTTGTAAACCTTAGCTAGGCTCACCTTCTATTTACTAATCACGTATCACGTCCTTCACAGCCTTACCTATGAAATCAGTGAAGAACGGTGGTCCTATCGGATCTCGTAGTCGACTAGCTTAGTTGGTTAGAGTTCCGACCGGAAAGCAGGTGTTCACGGGTCCGATTGTTATTTTTCCATCCTTACATTCTAATTTTGGTTACATGAGCTCTGGCTGAGACTCATTTGAAGCAACTCTTCCCTCTTTGAATGGATCAACATATCAGGAATCTACGACGTAAAAGTATCCCTATTTATGTTAATGTAAGTTTGTTCAATGACGAAAAACCCTGGGTGTAAACCAGTCGCATAATTTTATGAACACCAAAACTATACTTTAAGTATGATAAAAATTTGGTTTTTATTAAATTTTGTGACTGACTAAAACCTAGGATTCTTCATCATGGTACGTCTAAAGTACAGTCATTTAAAACACAAAAATTCTTTTATTTATTTACTTAATCGAAAGTTATACTTTTTGTATGTTGTCCAATTATTCCTTATTCCCAAATTTAATTTTTTGTAAATATATTAAATGAAATCACTATTCTTTGCTCCTTTCTTTTATTAATAACCGCGGATTGTATATTATTGATTTACTAGAAAGTATCATTAACTGGATGGATAAAATTACTATTTAAACTTCAGATCACTAAATAATAGCACTTAAACGCTATTAATAAATACTTTAAAAGTAACAATTCAATACAGCTGTATAATGTTTATTTTACACATTTGCTTTATCTTTTTTTGTTGAGAAAAATCATGTTTGCTAAAATTTTAATTTGTAAATTTGTCCGCATTTGCTTATTCGATCTCGTGTACAAGAAAGAAAAAGCACTGATGGTTTCAGGAGCAACTGAGTCACCTAAAAGTGTTATCCTGTGAATTGTCTAGTATAACAATGTAATTAACTGTTTTATTTACTTAATTGAAAGCTATATCATCAGTGAATGACTGTTTTACTGCTTAAATTAATATATTTGTTCTCATATAACAAATCAGACTTTCTCTACTTTAAAGTGTATTAAACACGTAGTACGTGGTCCCAGTCAAGCAACTGGTTTCGTGCTCATAACGACCGTGCCATCAGCGACCCTAGTTATAACGTGTTAACTAGATAATATTTTTATCCAGATTACTTATTTAATAAATATAGACTTGGAATGCTTTTCTTAAATATAATTCAGCGTAGAACAGCAAGCTAATCTATCGTCCCATATATTTCTTTATTTTCCTCAACCGGAGGTTAAATCAATATGAAAACAAGGAACGAAATCAAAGACATTGATGTGTCCAGAAATAGAATATCCGAGTGCACGAATATTTGAAGGCAACTTTTCCTCAGCTACTATCTTAAATGTAGTAAATGACGTCACACTTATATCGATTTCGTCAGGTAAGGGTTGGCTGTAGTACGTTACGTGTGCTATTTGATAGTGTCGTGTAGGTAGAGGAGCACGTACCGTAGGGTTGGTCAAGGTCGTGGGAAGCTCGCGTATCCGGTTCGAGGCCCGAGGTCTGATGACCCGTCCCCTCTACTCCAAATTACAACGGCTCAAAGAGGAGCAACTTCCTACACACCCACCAACCTTCAACTACAAATATCAGTCTCGTCTTCATTCAAATTAATTACATAAAACTGTTAATTTCTGATATTAATTGTAAAATGACAGATAATACGGTTCTCCCGTTTTGGTTTAAGGATTCTATTTCAAGAGAACAGCAGGTAAATGTGTAAAAAAATTGTCTAAAATTACTATTCACTACTACAGTTGATATGTTTGACCAAAAATTTTATATTTCCTGTTTTTTTCTTTTCCATCAGAAAAAAAACTGCATTTCCGTTTCCCGAACTGGACATGGACTATTTTAATGAAATTAAAATAGCTTTAATTAAATCACGAAAATAATACATATATATTATATTTAAATAAATAGTAACCAGAAGGTAATGCTTTTACATTAGGAAAATTTTAAATAATTTAATCTGACTTAATATTGTAAATAAAATACAAGCAAGAATACCAAAAATTTATATTACATTAAAATGTTTCTATTCCGATTTTCTTCACCTTTTCGTTCATTAATCGAAACGTTTCAATTCAAATTAAATTTCTCCATTTCTTACTTTTGGTCATTCTTAGAAGTTTATGTAACCTTTTTAAATATTTACCTCGTACAGTTTAAATTTAATGATAATTTTTCTAATATTGAATGTAAATCTAAATAACTGAAGTATATGAACCGAGATTACCAGAAGCCTTTCCGTCATTATTGTTTTTCGGTTGATCCTTTGAAGGTAAATATCATTTCCAACCATAAATTAGGCGGTAAAATAAGGGTATTCTGGAATCTGTAGCCATCCAACCTATTTAACAGTAGACATAACTTGAGTTCTCTTTCAAAAGTTACTATTCCTTAATTTAACACTATTTCTGGGTATTGTTTAATTGATGATTTCCTTCATTCAGGGTATTGTAGACATATATTATGATACAAATTTTAATATATTCTTTACATTTTATTATCTTTCCTAATAAACTTTTTTGATCCTGAATTACATTTTTGCTAGTAATATGGTCGTCTATATTTTCTTGTTGTTATGATTCTTTTCATTTTTTTACAATTCAAATATTTTCTACAGTTGTTTGCTTTTCAGTTCATTCAAACACCAACAGCTATACCATGACACAATCTGGGCCAATACAGGCCATAGCCATGTTGTGGACGGGGTCTTGTACTGGCAGATGTTTGTGAAGATTGGAAATTGAGTTGGCCGACATTGCATTTGTATGTGGTTTTCTCCACAGATCAAAGGAAGCCAACATGTGAAGGCAAAGTGTGCAGTGTATAATGGGACGTGTACTCATTGGCCGTAACGCACACTCGAGTTGGACTCGAGGTGGCGTGGCTTCACGGGCAAAATTTCTTATCTCGTTTTCCGAAGTCCATAGTGAAGAGGGCCTGTTACAAAAAGCCATATTCCGCCACCTTCACCTCCTCTCTGCGGACGCGGTCCTGAGTATGTTATTTTTGATAGGAGCAATGCGTGCGGCCAATCAATTCCATACATTGGAGAAATTGGCACATAAGGGCGCTTAGGGTTATGTTCTAATCTTTAGAGACCCTAAAGCCCACCTGGTAGTAGCTTGTTCACATATTTCAGTTGCTTCGTAGGCAAAATTTCCTTCCATTGATTCCCAGGGGTGAAGGACCATTCCGCATGGATTTAGGCATTCATGTATCCCCGTTACCTCTTCTGTAAGTAGTTTAGAAACAATTATGATTTGTATAAACCAGACGATTTATTCCAAATGAGACTGCAAGCCTAAATCATTAATTTTAGATCTCAATAGTACAAAATATTCTGCTTTAACTGTTCCTCGGACATCCTTCTTTTCGAATAATATGCTGCAGATATCACTTATAAGTCGAATTATGAACCCTTTTAATACACTATTACTTAGTCCTTCTTTGCCATCCAGGTGGTTGATGCTATTCACAGTTTAGGTGAAGCTGTTTTCCTTGAATAATTTGCAGGAAAGCTAAGTCCAAGGACTTTGCTCGTCCTCTCTGACCTCACAATTAAATCACGTTTCATGAATTTCCATGTCATTAATTCCTCTCTTAGATTCATGATATCAAATAAAACTTTAATTACATATTTCCTGTACTCCATAGCTTTCCTCAATTGCTTCCATCGTTTTCATTGACTATGATTATTACCTATGATGAGATTCACAGAGATTCTGTTAATTCCTGGAGCTTTTAGAGGTTTCAAAAATTTGTTGTGAGGTGAATGAAACATTTGTGGCATTAATTTATAGAAAAGTAAGTGATACGAAGGGAAGGAAGATGTGGTGAAAAAAACGTCGTCATTATGGGTGTCTCTTCGAAAATTCATCCAGATAAAAAGTTCAGCCAACACAAAACAACTAGTTGGGGAATAAATAACAATAGCTTTCTACAAATTTAAAGCATGGACTTTTAGTTTTTATAAACATTACTTTTATATTGGTTCTTCGTTAATTTCAACCTTAGCCATTCAGGAAAAGGTAAAATATTTATCCGTTTACATCTCATGGAATGAATTATTTAAAATAATTTATATCGCACGTGAAGAGGTTTTTAATGAAAGAAACGGCATGTAACGGTAAAACACAAGTACTCGGAATTTGGCGGTGCCGAGTTAAAGGCAAGCTACGTGAGGGTTACAGACAGGGTAATAAAAGTCAGACACAAGGCGCCATCAAGGGTTTTTCCCACGACCTCTGAAATTTGGCAACAGAACGGTTGTTTTTCGAGGGTGGCAAACGGCTCCTACCTGAGTGGGTAGACAATAAATTTGATTGAAGAATATCGAGCCTCGCCACAGACGGAATATGAACTAAGGAAGTGGGGATAAAGGACGTGGAGGTTATGACCGGAGGCTCAGATTGGAAAGTGTCTTGATCACAGACATGATCCAGACTGGAGGATCGAGGAAGCAACAATTGGAAGGTCCGAACAAGCTGTCACGATTTCCTGTTATTGCCAGTTCTGAGTAGGATTAGTGCTAAGTATTCCGGTCTATGAGAAGGCACATTTAAAACGATCCTTAGAGTAGAATTCGTGGTTTTAGTTGTAAGGAAATTAATTTTTATCATGATTGCGGCTTATAATTTTAAAACGAGAAAATTGTAGTACTTATGTAAAATTGTTAAAAGTCCAGTAAATTGTTTTTTATTATAAATGGAATTTCATGTCTAATTTTAATATTTCATTATAAAATAAGTAACATCCGCCTCCCTATACATTCTAGAAATGTTGTGCTATATTAGTTTTATTTTATTTCTGACAAAATTTGGCTGTTTGATCAGAATAACATCCAAACACTTTTTAAAAGTATCTACATAATACTAATCCACGATTTATTTCAAGCACGGGACTGTGCGTCACAATAGCCATTCAGAAATAAAATTTATACTACTTTTTGTCACCTTACAGTCCATGGATTACAAAAAGAGAATTTCTTAACTACCTATCGTGCTGAATGCGATATTAGAGTATAAGTTCAACATTAAAATTAATTTGACTTAATATTGTAAATATAATACAAGGAATGGCCAAATGTTAGCAATAGATTAATGTAATTTGAATTAAAACGTTTCTTCCCCAAATTTCGGTAATTCTTTACTTTATCAATAAAAAGTTTATTAAAATTTCATATGAGATTTTGGCCCTGGATGCAGCAGCAATTTGAAAACGAGGAAGCTCCCATTTATTTCCAAGTAATTTAAGTTTAATGCAAGGATTCTTCAGAAGGCAAGAATCGTCAGTTATCCTCAACGTCCCAAATTGCTCGTTCGTCGATTTCACCATTTGATGGCGCAGTTTGAGAGTCGACCAAGACTTCTCCCCCACCACCCCCTCCTCTTCAAGAAGTGGTGGTTGGTAGTTCGGGAGAGAAAGGATCGTCGGTTAACAAGTGAGTTACAGATATGACAGCAGATTAGTGCGGAATATAAATGAAGCCGCGGCCAGGTAAAATATTATGCTACGCCGCGCATCTTAATTTTCCCTCTTGTGCACCTTAGTCATTTATAATATTACCAGGAAAGTAGCCACGGCCTCCTCGTTAATGCAGTAATAACCTGTGTCGCACGTTTCAATAGACGCTCCATTAAAAAATAAAGATGGTAAATTTGTTACGTCGTCAGGTCGGGGAGTACATAACTATGTTACCTTTTTTTCGGTCCTATATTTTAAGGACGCAGAACGTGTTTGGTTTTTTTTTGTAGCCGCGTACCTGATTTCAAGCTGATCTTTAACTACTCTGCGTCAAGCTCTAAATTTCTAAGTAGTTAAACATTTCAGAAATTAGCTCATGTTTTTTTTTGTACACGCTAAACGATGTTTTGCCCCATCTGTTTCACCTTCCATAGCGTCATTTTAACTACCGTCCTGATGGCCAATGGGAACTCTCATGGCTATTCCTGATTTTCTTCTTCCCTTAATCTCTGTAATTTTTAATGGTCATCAGTGGAATTAGGGTTTCTTCTGCTAACAATACAATCGAAATATCAATTCAATACAATTACGTAATTGCTGATCTCTCATAAAATTTTTATTATGTGATTTTTTAGTACATGCCTTAAGCTTATTTGTTGGTACGTGCCAGATATGCTTAAACTGATCAGGTTTTCATCCTCATTACCTCAAAATAAGGTCTATAAGCATACCTTCTTCAGTCTCATATTGCTTATTGGAATTAAAAGTTCTCTTTTTCTATAGTCGCACCAACATCGAGGTCATTACTGACTTATTTCTTTTACTTTGTTGGGTATACTCAACCAGGGAACTTGAATTGACACGCACACAAATTCCCAGGTCCTTTCCCGGAATGGAACTCAGGAGGTCTGTGGTACGACACTTTGACGCTAGACCTCAGAGGCGGCCTCACGTGTCTTCTAGCAGTGGTTTTGGATAGACCTCTATTTAAGGGTGGTGTTTGACGGTTCTTTCGCGGACAATTTCATGAAATGTAGGGACGCGCATGTCTTTATGAGTGATGTGGATTTTTACATACCCTGGGGAATTCAGTACATGCCGAATACTATTTTGTTCTAAACTCTTGATGATTTCAATATTTTATTTTGAGAAAACAGCATAGTTCTATTTTATATGTCCATATGGATTTTATTACCATTTTTAGAAATAAAGTCAATGTTTTCTAGCGAAAATTTGAATTTCATTCCTATTAGCCAGTATCGATCCCTGGCTTTCATTTCAAGTAGCTTGCTTTTATATAATTGAATGTTTCGTTACTACACAAGAAATTTAATTTATATTGGGTTACATAAATAACAACATTCAGCTTATCGTTTCTTTATGTTCGTCGTCTTCTTTCTTGGCTCAACAGCCTATTCAGGGCCATGTGTTAGTAAGTCAACTGCGGACCGAATTTGGAGTGAAGCGCGTTCAGTGTATAAATTATTTTATATACATACTATCCGGGTCCCCGGCGTTGCCCGGTAATTAATTTATATTACCCCCGTTGGATTATTTAATTCCACAGCAATCTGTTTGTCAACACGTGGTTAAACCATCAGAATGATCCTACCCTTTTTAAAATTTACCTTTTCACATCGCCTATCTTCGAAATCGCACAAATGAATACTAAAAAAAAGATTTATTTAGGAGTTTAGATGGAAAATCGCGGAATGAAGATCTGTATAAATCGGGATCAAACAATGTTCAGGTCCGGAATACGACGAAAGAGCGTTCGGTCGTACAAACGTGTTACCCGTGTGCAATCCTTACAACTATTCCTTCAACAACTGCATCGGGAATGCCTTCGATCTTTATAAATGCAAGTTTCACATTTTCTCAAAATATATAATACTTGAAACACTCTTCACTTTTTCAAAATCGAATCAATCGATCAAGAATACACTCAGTACGTAAGCTATGACAATACGCGGAATAGATCATAACTCGGCAGTCCGAAATGGAAAAGTGAAAACAATGCCAAGCTACGGCGCAATGAACAGCAGCATATTCATCGGAGAAAAATGTTTTGAAAATATTTTAGTGTGGATGTGAATGAATATTAATCAATAAGAAATATACGATAGTCAATGGACGAATAAAGTTTTCAAATTGAACGCAGCGTCAGTTCTACGTTTGGATGAAGAAGGTTGTCATATATATTTAAGGATGGAGGGAATCGGTTCAATTTATTATTAAGATTATTTAATTAAGCCCCATGTTGGTGGAAAAATGTAATAACTATGGGGGGTTAGTTATTTATCTATTAATTCAGTTAATAATAATAACTAAATTAATAACTTAATAACCCCCCATATTTATTACAATTGTCAACTAACGTGGGGCTTAATTAAATAATCTTAATAAGTAATTTAAAGCACCATGCTTACCTATTGTTCTGGTATTTAGTCCTACGACTCGTCTGGTGCAACCCTCCATGCTAGCCTTTATCACAAAAGCTTTTTCATTTCCGCATTACTACAACATCCCACATCCTCCCTAACTGCTTAGCGTATTCTATCCTTGGCCTCCCTCTTCTGTTTCACCCCACACACTTCCCTCTAATGCTAATTTTACAAGACCCTCATATCTCAAAACGTGGCCTATTAATCTAACCGTTCTTTGGTCAACGTGCTCCATATTTCTCGCTTTTTACTTTTTCACCTTAGAACTTCCTCGTTAGTAATTCTTTCAACCCATCTGATTTTCAGCATTCTCTAAGAGCTCCACATCTCAATTGCCTCTATTCTTTTCCTTTCAGCAACTAGTTTCGTCCACGTTTCGCACCCATATAACGCCACATTCTATACGAATATTTTTTGCAATGGTTTCCTAATATTCACACCTATATTACCCGTAAGTAAATTCCTCTTTTTTTGCGATATCCTTCCTTGCCCGTCCTATCCTACTCTTTATGTCTATTATACTTGTACCATCCCTCGTTATTATGCTGTCCAAGTGGCAGAAATCATTAATTTCCTTCAAAATATCACCTACCAATCTAACAGCCTTTGTTATTCCTCTGTTTCCCATACATTAGTTTCCCCTCTATTATTCTCCAGGACCACGTTTATGAGATTTATTGCAGTTTCTAAGTCTTCTTCTGACTCCCGTAACACTACAATATTATCGGCAAACCGTAAAGATTCTATTTCTTCTCCTTACATTATGATTACTTTTCCATATTCCGGTATAACTTTCTTTATCGCCTGTTCTATGTATATGTTACTATATATTACATTTGGAGACCCACGTGGGGTTTAAATATTCATAGTTTAATAAATAAAATCTCACCAATTTAATAACAATGTTAAAGAAGAAGACGAAGAGAAATGCGGGATGAAAATTAAGTTTGCATTCACAAATAGTTTATAAGTGAATGTGAGGGTTGCCATGCCCTGGGAATGAAAACAACTGTATCAAACGCGGTATCTTACTGTCCTCGGCTACATCCTGTACGATTGTCTTTATTGTCGGCCAACTTACACGGACAGTTGTGATTCGAAATTAGAGCGGAACGTCGAGCCTTCATTGTACACGTTGACGTGAGCGTCTTTTGTCCGAGGCGATGAGATCTTTTCGTGGAAAATGTGTGGGTTCGCCAACCGCCATTGTTTGGCCTGCCTCCTGTGTGTCGGTTATTAGAATACAAAGGCAGCACACGCCCGTTTACAAACGCTCCACGTGCAAAACGATATTCGATATGTCACTCAGTGAGAGAGATGGAGAGAGGAGGGGGGGCGGGGGGGCGGGAGGTGCCCCTGGATTGAGATCACACAACATGTATCCTCGACTCACTCCGCTGACCACAAAAATACGCAAGAGCCTGCGTAAAAAGCTCGCGCATGACGAAAACGATCTCGTCCCACTGATTGAGGAAATAATAAGAGGCTTTTGGATCGCTGAAACAGAGTGGAACACATTCGCGGATACAAGCGCAGGGGCAAGGAAAGAATTAAGATAAAGATATTTGACTGAGTAGAAAGTTGAATGCAAAAGTTAATTGGGAGGAAAAGAGAGGTAGGATTTGCTCGTTACGTAGAGCTCGAGCATGTGAGCCCTCGGGGAATTATACGAGAGAACAAAATACTGCATATGCGTCACACTGGGGCACAGAACAGGGAGCTAAATTAATCATCAACTTCGTATAAAATAATTTGTCCGTATTCGGTCCTCAGTATTACAGCTGCACGATTGTACACGAAATACACACGAATGTCTGGAAAGGTTTGTGTATGAAGAACGTATTTTAGAGATTTAAGACAGCAAAATGTATACAGGCAAAGATAGCTTTTAAAAGTAATAATGACGAATACTCAGGGAAAAAAATTAAAGAGCCTATGATATCATTTTTCAAGGAAAGAAGAAGGAAGTATGATGTTTCCGACCAAGAAACTGGAAATCACTTTGAAATAAAGAGAAAACATTGATTTCACATCAATAATGTGATAAATATACACAAATAATACCCGAGTAAAAAAAGTTTATAAATACCGTAAAACATATATAATAAATAAAAAGTGGAGTGAAATACTAAGGAAACAGAATCAATACGTCTGTAATATATTCAAGATGTATCGTCCATATTTGTGGACTTTATCAAGTAACCAGATAAAACATTAATTATAGAAATGCAGGATATTTCGTTAGAATTTAAGTAATTGATCAAAATTACGTGAGAGAATCAGAAGACTGCGAAGTTTTTTTTGGTAAGTGCGAAGTATTCTTTTGTGACGATCAACTATAGGGTCTCTTACCTTAACAAAAGGGCAGACATTTCTTCGGATAAAAGCGACGGACTTTCTTCGGTAGCGTAACACATCTAATGTTTAAATACGAGCTACTACATCCAACGAGAAACATGTGTGGACAGTTGGTCGCATCTGGCGACTGAGAATTTCCTATTGGCTATAATTATATGTATTTCAATCAATGGAAGTTATTGAAAATAAAGCTGACTGTCTGATAGAAAAAGGAGAAAAATTCGGTGCGATGGGAGGTGAGATGGAAACAAATTTTGGGGAAGACAATATTTGATAGAGTACCACGATACAGGGAAAATGAACTTTGGATTCATAGTAATATTAAGGCCACAGCGGTGACCGAGAAGAGATACAGCCCTTCCGTCTCGACGCAGTTTCAACCAGAGGCAACCACCATACGGCGTCGCTCTAAAATACTTTGCCAAAAAAAAGTGTCACACCGACATTTAAAAGAGCAGCTTCAGCCTTTCTCGGTATCGTTGGAAAATTCATACTGCATATTGTATTACATTATCGGATCTAACTTACCTTCTTCCATGGTTCGCTTCACAGATGACCTGATATTAAGAGTTTCATTAAAAGTTTTGAGGGGTTTATCAATTTCATTTAATAAATCTAACTATTCTCCCACCCTTTTCTTGTATAAATGTTAAATTTTAATTTTGAATGCATTTCCGTCGTTATTATTTACTTACCTTTAAAATTTATTTTTCCATGGTAATCAAATATAATAAATGAAATATTACAAAATTTCCACCAACTGTAGGGCTTCATAAAATCATAAACAAAGATTGATTGCATAAGATTGACATATATTTTAATTAAATAAATAAAAAAACTCATTTTTTTAAAAAAAATTCTGTATTCAAACTTATGATTTTTTGTAGACTCATTGGCTTTCTGAAATGTCATTTTTGTTTTTGGAACAAACATAACCGAGCTCCTTTGATTCCCACTTAAATCTTGACGTGGGTGACCCAAAGGCCCACAATGGAAATTAGGAATTGTGTACAGAAGACACTCCTACGCCTCCTTTTACGGACAGGAAGCAGACTACGCACTGAAAAGGCTACGGTAAGTGACTAACCTGAGACAGGAGTAAAATTAAATCAGTAAAGTAACCAACCATCAACCAGCAAGTTATTTCTGTTTTGTTTCGGAACCAATATCATAAAATTAGGAGCGACATGTATACAACGTAAATTTTAACACCTATTGTCTTCTTTGATGTATAATAAAGCATTAATGCAGTGGAATTTAATACCACTTAACACCTTGGTGAGAAAATAGCTGACTGATATTATCATACAATTGCGAACAAGTGAAGTGTTAGTGAAATTGTGTAATCTGGCTAAAAATACCGTGGGAACAAAAATTTGCTCAGTTTGATTGTTGCGTCGGTATTTTCTATCAGTCTGTATTTATGAGTTTCGCTATTTTCCATTCCTATTACTTTGTATAAGTAACATTCTAATTATATGTGTTTCCATGTAACTCAATTCTCTTTCTAACCGAGTTCCATTGTATTAAAAACAAGGAAGGAATTTTATTCAAAGTCAGTTGTTTCCTATATAGATTACCAATCATCATTCTTTTCACTCTTTGAATTGCCTTTCCTGCTAATGCTAGAAATATTTTTGTAAATCCAATGATTTTATTAATTAAATATTCCTTTCCAAAATTTGGACATAATACTTTAAAACCAACATTATTCTACTTTCAATTTATGAGTGTCTCTATAAACTCTCTTGCGTATTAAATGAATATTTTAATTTAGATGTACAATGATGAAAAACCCTTCGGTTTGATATTTGATAAAAACAAAACTATATATATGTATATTTAAATTTTAATAAAAAAACTTATTTAAAGGTCTGTAGTAAAGCTTTTTGGTAATGACACAGTCATTTATAAATAGAAAGACAAATTAACTCAAGTATTACCAAATTTAAAGTTGAATCATACATTATAAAAGTAATTTTGATTATAATGTTTTAAAATACAAAAATATTTTTTTCTGACATTAAGAAAAATACGACCAAATATGCCAGTAAACAAATTTAATTATCATTTAGTTATTATAAATACGACGTTTTATCC